>JAEOAD010000941.1:0-135817 GCA_036365145.1 Orientallactaga sibirica | reverse complement strand
GGAGTCCGCTTCCTCCTTCTTTTTTGACATTGAGGTCTCATGCCCTGACACATTGTTGCAAGCAATTTGTTCCCCCCAACAGCAAAACCAATGGAGACACATCCGTACAGGAACCATTGACCCCACACACCATCCATTTTGAAAAAGGATTCATTCTGGAATCCTGAAGAAAGAGTCCCTCCGACTATGCCCCTGACCTAGGCGGGGGACCCCTCATAGCTGGTGATATGGTGAAGAGATGATTTGCATCAGCCCAGGCGACCGAAGTGCTCTGGCACTCTGACCATGGCCAGAGTTCCCCTTCAAACCAGGCAAAACTCTGCTGACGAAGTCTTATACAAGAGTCATCAGTCTGATTCCACTGCAAAGTAAAACAAAGAGTTCCTTTTTCAACAAAGGAGCGGGACTCCCCCATGGGGACCACCTGTTGGTCCTCAGGAAGGGAGGGGAGGCCCAGTTCCTTATTAGTAGTGAAGAAGCGTGGAAACACGGGCGCTTGATGAGGAACTGGCATCGGCTTCGGGAAGGCTGACAAAATTCCCCAACGTTGCTCTGCTTTACTGAGTGTCAAGATCTGGATGACCATCCGGTTTCCACGAATCATTATGAATCTCCAAACTTTCTCCTGAGGAAGGATGGACTGTTCTCGCCAACCGGCTTGGAACCCAGTGGAGCGACTCCTGGTCCTGTGGAAAAACACAAACAGCTCCCCTGGATCTTATTATAACAAGATCCGGTCCTTTCCATTTGTTATCTAGGACATCTTTCCACATCACTACTTCTCTGGGTGCCTGGGCCACATCTTGACTGTGCCTGTCAGCTGCAGACTTATCATTATTGTCCAAAATTAAAAAATTAAGGGTGAAGAGGGCTAAGGAAACCCTCTCCTTAGGGGTTGCATCTTCTGCTATCCCCCTCTTTTGTTTAAATAAAATGGCTTTGATATTCTTATTGGCTCTCTCCACAATGCCTTGGCCTTGTGGGTTATAAGGCAGGCCAGTGGTGTGGGCGACTCGCATTTGTAAGTAGTCTCAGCCTGACCTTGAACAATGATCCTCTCACCTCTGCCTCCTGAGGGCTAAGATTAAAGGTGTGTGCCACCACACCCAGCCCTACCTCATTCTTGACCTTCTTTGTGATCTATGTATACAGAACTTTACTCATCCCCAGCAGAGGGTGCCGCGGCGACAACAAATGTGCCTGCCAGCCCCCGCCCCTGCGGATCACCTCTGGTTGAACTTTCTCTTTTTCTTTTTTTAAATATCTCCTCCTCCTGTTGTGATTTAGATTCTGAACTACTTTCATCATCTGCCTCCAGCCACTGTTTACATGGGTACTGGAGAATTGAGCCTCGAATCAGGGTCCTTAGGCTCTACAGGCAAGTGTTTAACAATTAAGCCATCTCTTTATCTTTATGTTAATGGGAAGGCAGCGAAGGGTGGGATAATGGTGTGTAGGATATAGCCATATAGACTTGAAAAATAGGATTTTTTACCTCTAGCAGGGCAATATGAATGTCTCCAGCTGTTTTTTTTTAATTTTTAAAAGTAAATACTTTGGGCCCCGCGGGACACTTAGTTAAGAGCATAGAGGGAGCGTCTAGAGGCAAAAGGGGCGGAGACGGCAGCAGCTCGCCTCATGGCCTCATGGCGGACCGCCCGCCCGTTCCTAAGATATTTTTAAAGCAAGTTAGGAGTCCGCCCATCTGCCTCTTTGTTGTTTGGTTGGCCTTTTTTTTTTTTTTGACAAAAGTGACCAAAAGTGACGCCTGGAGGTGCGGGCAAGGCGCAGCCAGTGAGGCTCGGGGCAGTGCTTGGGCCAGGGCTGGAGCCGCAGCTTAGGATGTCGGCGGAGCCTGATTGTTGTCCCTCCGCTTGAAGTGCGCAAGTTTTGTTTTGTGGACAAGTGGCTTGTGTTCCACGTCCACGAGGAAAGTTAACCTCGGTTTGTATTTGATCACAGTTTACATTCATAGAAAGCTACATGGAGGAGCTGTCCTCCACCAGGGGTTTGAGCACATTTGCCTTAGGCAGTAGTTAGGGGCTGAAAAGAGCTGAAAAGATAGTTGCCGGGTGGCGGCTTGGGTGGCGGCCTTGGGAGAAAGGAGAGTTTTTTAAGGGCAAAAATGAACTTTTCCCTGGAAAAGCCTTTAAGGTTGGCAATTAAGGCAAGGAGGACTGAATTAATCCATGGGGCTAAAACGACCAAGCGCCATGGAGGTTTTTTTGTTTAATAGTTTTTTTTTTTTAAGATGGCGCCCCCACTCCAATGAGGGGGCAGGACACTTTGAGAGTTCTCCAGGTTTGCCCACGTGGTGAGCCTCCTCTAGGTTCGTCCACGTGGTGAGTTTTCTTTTCAGGTCTACCCACGTGGTGAGTTTCTTTTTTAGGTTTGTCCACGTGGTGAGTCTCTGCCCACGTGGTGAGTTTCGTTTTTAGGTCTGCCCACGTGGTGCTTCTAAGATGGCGCCCCCATTCAAATGGGGCAGGACAAAAATGGCGGCACCGCAGAAGCGGTCTGTCGGAAACCCAAAAATGAGAGGAAAGAGAAAAGAACAAGAGATGTTGAAGTTTGGGACGGAGTTTTTATTTAAATGAGGAGGCAAAACATTTAAAGTCTCCTCTAATGGAGGATACGATCCTCCGGGGCCTCTCTGCCCCTTCCGAGGGGGCGGGCATGAATGAGCCTCGCCTATCTCCTCAAGTTCTTCCTTTAGACATTTTTCCTTTTTTTGTCTCTTTTGTTCTATTTTTTCTAACTGTTTCTTTTTAGGCCTATTATGTGATTCCCCACTTGTAAAACAAGCCCGGGGATGACTTACCGGCACCTTCCTCTCCATGTGTCAAGTTCTGGATCCTCTTCGGCCCCCCGCCTGGCGACCGCAAGACACCCGGCGTCCCGGGTTTTTCGGCACCACTTTGCAGCGTCCCTCCCGACCAGCAGGAAAGGAACGGCCACAAACGAAGATCCTTCTTGTATCACACTTTATTGGAGAGCCCTTGGTTAACAGGAAAGCTGATGGCGAAGGGGGGCGGGGCCCAAATCTGCAGCTGCTTTTATAGAGTGTACTGCTACAAGGCGTTTACTGATTGGTTGCGACCAGCTTGCCATCACCAGGCGCCACGGGATAGTCTTGGGACAGGTTGCGTCAAGCGCATGCGCATACCTTAGATACGGTTGGCGCCAAGGCACTGCCTAATATGGAGGAGCCAGCGCCATCTTGTAATGGCGACTGCTTACGGCTCCCTGCACTAACTTATTTCACACTGTACAATGTTCGGCAATGAAGATGTTTATTTTCTAAGCAAACTATTTAGAAATGAAACTAATCTACTAAGTTGTATATCTTGTTAGATTACAGAAACCAGGAACGTTGCTGCACTGTACAGTCTTTGTGGGAAAGCAACTCATTCTGAGAACAGACGAAGCTTATTTCACAAAGTGTACTGTTCGGCAATGAAGATCTTTGTGTTCTCAACAAACTACTTTAGAAATGAAACAACCTAATACATTGTACATCTTTTTATATTACACAATCCAGGAAAGTATCAACTTCCTGCACTCAACCTTCTTCGTGGGAAAGCAACTCATTCCAAGAAGAGAACTAGCTTATTTCAGACACTACAGTGTTCGGCAATGAAGACCTTTGTTTTCTAAGCAAATTACTTTAGAAATGAAACGAATCTACTAAGTTGTAGATCTTGTTAGATTACACAAACCAGGAAAGTTTGATCTTGCTGCACTCAACCATCTTTGTAGGAAAGCATGTCATTCCGAGAACAGAACTAGCTTATTTCACAGAGTACAATGTTAGGAAATGAAGATATTTGTTTTCTAAGCAAACGACTTTACAAATGAAACGAAGATACGAAGTTGTACATCTTGTTAGATTACACAAGGCAGGAAAGTTTCAACTTCCTGCACTCAACCATCTTCGTGGGAAATCAACTCGTTCCAAGAACAGAAGTAACTTATTTCACACAGGATAGTGTTATGCGATGAAGACCTTTGTTTTCTAAGCATACTACTTTAGAAATGAAACGAATCTACTAAGTTGTACATCTTGTCAGATTACACAAACCAGGAAAGTTTGATTTTGCTGCACTCTACCGTCTTCTTAGGAAAGCATATCATTCTGAGAACAGAACTAGCTTATTTCACACTGTACAGTGTTCGGAAATGAAGATCTTTGTTTTCTAAGCAAACTACTTTAGTAATGAAATGAATCTACTAAGTTGTAGATCTTGTTAGATTACACAAATAGGAAAGTATCAAATTGCTGCACTGAACCGTCCTCATGGGAAAGCAACTCATTCTGAGAACAAAACTAGCTTATTTCACAAAGTACAGTGTTCGGAATAGAAGATCTTTCTTTTCTCAGGAAACTACTTTAGAAATGAAATGAATCTACTAATTTGTACATCTTGTTAGCTTACACAATCCAGGAAAGTATCAACTTCCTGCAGTCAACCTTCTTTGTGGGAAAGCAACTCATTCCAAGAACAGCACTAGCTTATTTCACACAGTACAGTGTTCGTCAATGAAGAACTTTGTTTTCTTTTTTTTATTAAATATATGTTTTTTATTCATATTATTCTGATTTTACATTGGTAGTATTGGTTCCATTGTCCTCCTCACCGTCCTCCCACTTTTAAAGGGACCCTCATCAATGGAGACTGTGGGTCATGCATTGTGAGTTTACTCAATAGTTCTGGTGGATAGGCCCAAGTCTCTGTGCATAATGCCCCAACTTGTGACTCTGACAATCTTTCCGCCCCCTTTTCTGAGAGATTCCCTGGGCTACATTGGGGTCATTTTAGTTCTGCTTCCTTGATGAGGTTTTGTGAGCCTCTGTGTCTTGGGATATCTGGCTTAGTTGGAGTTGGATGTTCTCTGTGTTTATCTCCTTCAGCCTTTTTCTGGTGTTGTGATCGCCTTGAACGCTGTTTTCTTGCCCTTCCCCTGCATTGTTCTATGGTTTCAGCTGGTTAGCTGTGGTTAGCTGATCCTCCTTCAGGTTAGTTGTCCACCTGAAAAAAGATAAGCAAATTCTCCAATGGAGAAAGAAGTTAGTACTAGATAGAAGGGATAACCATATATGTTTTGGAGGGAATTTTATGTGCTTTGGCTCTCTTCTCTTTTAGCCCACATTTAGTGGCATCTAGATCTTGGAGACCTAGCTCATTATTTGTACATGGCTTTGACTTATTTCCCAGTTCCAGCAATGAGTTCCATTCCACTGAGTGGATTTATTAGCCAAATCAAGAGCAGTTGGTTACCCACCATGGCTGTTTGCCACTACTGCACTTGTATGAGCATTACGTCAGCTTGTTTCCTGCTGGGTATCTTAGACTGCATGTTGTTTGGACCAATGTCACACATTTTCCCCCAGTTGCTCGTGTGGCACCCTCTGGTACTAGACTAGATAACTGTCTGGGGACAGACCTTCTTCCAGATTCTGGCCAGGTCTCTCTGTGTTTGGCCTTACATACGTGTGCTGTCTTCAACAGTAGAGTCTCACCATTAACCTTTGGTGGGTCACCAAGTACTCTGACCGAAGTCTCTCTTTTTTTGGGAAACCTTGTAAGTATTTCAGATCAATAGCTCATTGTGGAAGTTAACCCCCCGCTGGCACTGGGAGTTATAGGTCTGCAATAGGAAGGTGAGGGAGGAAAAAGATAGATAATGTAAAAGAGAAAGTGAGTATAGAGAGGAGAGGGAGAGAGAAAGAGAGAGAGAGAGAAAGAGGGAGGGAGGGAGGGAGAGAGCGAGAGAGAGAGAAGAGAAAGAGAAGCAGGACAAGATTAAAATCGGCCTTCATCATGGTCTCTCCAGGTTCCTGTGGTTCGAGTATTCCCTTTGTAGGCCTGCTGAAGGATCACTGTTTTAGCCTGTTGTTCAGAGTAAAGGGTTTTGTAGTATTTTTTCCTTTTGGGTCCCAATTTGTATGCCCCCCTTGTCCTCCCTCCCACCATCTCATTCCCTCCCACCTTTACCATCCCTCCATCACACCCTCCTTATTGTCTCATCCTCAGAGTGTTTATTAGGTTTGGACACATGTCACGTGGAATCCGGTTAGGGGTGACAGATAGATGAGACCATGCAACGATTACCTTTTTGTGCTTGTGTGAGCTCACTGAGGATGATCTGTTCCATGTGTGATCATTTTTTTCAAGTTTCCTTATTTCATCTTTCCTTACTGCTATGTAGAATTCCATAGTATAGATATACCACATCTTTATTATACATTCATCTAGTGATGGACACCTGGGTTGATTCCAGCTCTTTGCTATTATGAATTGAGCAGCTATAAACATGGTTGAGCAAATGTCTCTGGTCTTAGGCTTGGGGCCTTTAGGGTAAATGCCCAATAAGGGAATAACTGGATCCATTGTTAGGTCTGTGGTCATCCTTTTCAATAGTCTCCATATAGCTGTCCATAGTGGTTGAACCATTTTACATTCCCACCAAAAGTGAAGACTTGTTCCTATTTCTCCGCAGCCTCGCCAGCATTTGTTTCCATTGTTTTTTTTAATGTTAGCCATCCTTACTGGGGTAAGGTGGAATCTCATAGTTGTTTTAATTTGCATTTCCCTGATGATTAGGGATGTTGAACATTTTCTTAAATGTGTGTTTGCTATTTGAATTTCTTCCTCTGTGAATTCCCTGTGCAGTTCTCTGCCCCACTTTGTGAGTGGGTTGTTTGGTGATTTATTGTTTAGGTTTTGGAGTTCTTTGTAGATTCTAGAAATTCGGCCTTTGTCAGTTGTATAGCTGGTGAAAATTTTCTCCCATTCTGTGGGTATTCTGCTGGCTTTGGTTATAATATTTTTGTCAGTGAAAAACCTTTTCCGCTTCATGAGATCTCAATGGTTGGGTGATTGTTTAATTTTCTGAGCTGCTGGGGTTTTGTTCAGGAAATCTTTTCCCACTCCTATGTCACGGAAGGTTCCTCCTATTTTTTCTGCCAGTAGTAGCAGAGTTTCTGCTTTTATATTAAGGTCTTTTATCCATTTGGACTTAATTTTTGTGCATGGAGAGATGTGTGGGTCAAGTTTCATTTTCCAACATATGGTTGTCCAGTTTGTCCAACACCATTTGTTGAAGATTCTGTCTTTTCTCCATTCTGCATTGTTAGGGCCTTTGTCAAATATCAAGTAGCTGTAGTTTCTTGACCCAAAGTCTGGGTCTTCAATTCTGTTCCATTGGTCTATATTCCTGTTTTTATGCCAGTACCATGTTGTTTTTATTACAATGGCTTTGTAGTATAGCTTTAAGTCAGGTATGGTGATGCCTCCAGAGGCGTTTCTTTTGCTGAGGATGAGCTTGGATATCCGAGGCCTTCTGCCTTTCCACATGAATTTTGAGATAGTTTTTTCTATCTCATTGAAGAAGGAAGTTGGGATTTTTATCGGAATTGCATTGAATCTATAAAGTGCTTTTGGTAAAATTGCCATTTTCACAATGTTAATTCTACCAATCCAGTAGCATGGGAGGTCTTTCCATTTTTGTAGGACCTCCTCAATTTCTTTTTTTGAGAGTTTTTATGTTTTCATTGTATAGGTCTTTCACTTCCTTAGTTAATGTTATTCCAAGGTATTTTATTTTCTTTGTTGCAATTGAAAATGGGTCGATGTTAGTTATTCCTTTTTCTGTCTCTTTGTCCTTTGCATACAAAAAGGCTACTGATTTCTGTGCATTGATTTTGTATCCTGCTACTTTGCTGAAGGTGCTAATCACCTCTAAGAGTTTTGGGATGGAAGTTATCGGGTCACTTATGTATAGAATCATGTCATCTGCGAATAGAACTAACTTAACTTCTTCCTTTCCAATTTGTATCCCTTTGATTTCTTTCTCCTGTCTTAATGCTTGAGCTAATACTTCTAGCACTACGTTGAAGAGCAGAGGTGAGAGTGGATACCCCTGAATTGTTCGTGACCTCAATGGGAATTCCTTCAGTCTCTCCCCATTAAGAATTACTTGCGCTTTAGGTGCTTTATATATAGCCTTTATTATGTTGAGATATGGGCCGTCCATACCTATTCTCTCCAATGTTTTGATCATGAAGTGATGTATTTTATCAAAGGCCTTTTCTGCATCTATCGAAATGATCATGTGGTTTTTGTGTTTCAGCTTGTTTATGTGGTGTATTACATTGACAGATTTCCGTATGTTGAACCACCCCTGCGTTCCAGGGATGAAGCCTACTTGATCAAGGTGGATAATGCTTTTGATGTACTGTTGAATTTGGTTTGCAAGAATTTTGTTCAGGATCTTTGCGTCTATGTTCATCAGGGAAATGGGCCTATAATTTTCCTTTCTTGTCACGTCGTGCCTGGTTTTGGGATTAGGGTGATACTAGCTTCATAAAAGGAGTTAGGGATCTCTCCCTGTACTCCTATAGTGTGGCACAGATTGAGAAGAATTGGTTTCAGTTCTTCCATGAAGGTTTGGTAGAATTCTGCTGAGAAACCATCTGTTCCTGGACTCTTCTTTTTGGGGAGGTGTTTAATTACCTCTTCTATCTCGAAGGGTGTGATGGGTTTGTTTAGGAAATTAATCTGCTCTAGGCTTAACTTTGGTAGGTGGTATGTGTCTAGGAATTCATCCATTTCCTCCATATTTTCGTGTTTTATGGAGTAGAGGTTTTTGAAATAAGTCCTAATAACTCTTCCTATTTCGTTCATGTCTGTTGTGATCTCTCCCTTTTCATTTCTAATTTTGTTGAAGTCTTTCTTTTTTCTGCTTGATCAAATTGGCCAGGGGTGTATCAATGTTGTTAATTTTTTCAAAGATCCAGCTCTTTGTTTCATCAATTTTCTTAATTGTCCTCTTAGTTTCCAATTCATTAATTTCTGCTCTGAATTTAATTATTTCTTTCCATCTGGAGCTTTTTGGGTTGGCTTCTTCCAGCCTTTCCAACGCCTTTAGGTGAATGGTCAGGTTATTGATTTGGGATCTTTCTATTTTTCTTATGATGGCAGTTAGTGCTATGATTTTTCCCCTAAGGACTGCCTTCATTGTGTCCCACAAGTTTTGGTATGATGTGTTCCCATTGTCATTGAGTTATATAAATTTTGCAATTTCATTCTTTATTTCATACTCAACCCATTTATTGTTTAAAAGTGTGTTGTTCAATTACCAGGAGATAGAGGGATTCCTGGTGTACTTTTTGTTGTTAATTTCTAGCATTACAGCATTGTGGTCTGATATCATGCAGGGAATTACTTCAATTTTCTTGAAAATATGGAGACAGGCTTTGTGGCAAGTACATGAGCTATTTTAGAGAAGATTCCATGTGCTGCTGATAAGAATGTGCAATCTGTAGATTTGGGGTGAAATGTTCTGTATACGTCCGTTAGGTCTTGAAAATATGGAGGCAGGCTTTGTGACCCAGTACATGATCTGTTTTAGAGAAGATTCCATGTGCTGCTGAGAAGAATGTGTAATCTGTCTATTTGGGGTGGAATGTTCTGTATTCATCCATTAGGTCTAGTTGCTCTATGGTGTTGTTGAGCTCTCTTAATTCTCTGTTAATTTTCTGTTTTGATGATCTATCCATTGTTGATAGTGGAGTATTGAAGTCCCCGACTATGATGGTGTTGGTGATTATTTCTATTTTGTTGCCAAGTAGATTTTGTTTTATGAATTGTGGTGCACCTGTGTTTGGTGCATAAATATTGATGATTGTGATGTCCTCTTGTTGGATTGTTCCCTTGATAAGTAAGAAGTGGCCTTCTTTGTCTTTTTTTGGTTAATTTTGGTTTGAAGTCTATTTTATCTGATATAAGTATAGCTACACCTGCTTTTTTTCGAACTTGTGTTTGCTTGGAATATCATTTTCCACCCTTGCACCCTAAGGAGGTGTCTGTCTTTAGTGGTGAGGTGGGTTTCTTGAAGACAGCAGATTGAGGGGTCCAATTTTCTGATCCACCCTGTTAGCTTATGTCTTTTGATTGGTGAATTGAGGCCATTAATGTTCAGAAATATTAGTTTGAGTTTTGATTTAATACCAGCCATATTGTGGTGGGTTGTGGTCTTTGTGGTTTTTTTGTTTGGAAGTTTAAGGGGTTAATGTGTAGTGCTTCTTGAGGGCTCTTGAGGTTGGTTATTTGTTTCTTCTGTGTGGAGATTTCCCTGAAGTACTTTCTGTAGGTTTGGCTTTGTGTTCATATATTTGTAGAGATGAGTTTTAACGTGGAATGTTTTTCTTTCTCCATCTATTATGAGGGATAATTTTGCTGGATAGAGTAGTTGTGGCTGGAAACCATGGGTTCTTAGAGTTTTCAGTGTTCCATTACAGACCCTTCTGGCTTTTAATGTTTCCATTGAGAAATCTGAGGTAATTCTAATGGGGTTCCCTTTATATGTAATATGTTGATTTTCCCTGGCTGCTTTTAGGATTTTCTCTTTGTGCTTGGTGTTTAGAGTCTTAATGATAATGTGTCTAGGAGAATTTCTCCTTTGGTCAAGTCTGTTTGGAGTTCTGGTAGCTTCTTATAACTTGATGGGATTTTCTCTTGAGAGAGTGGGAAAGTTTTCTTCAATTATTTTGTTGAATAAGCTTTCCATTCATTTAGTCTGTGTTTCTTCCCCTTCTGGAATGCCCATGATCCTAATGTTTGGATGCTTCAGGGTATCCCAAATTTCCCTCGTGTTCTGTTCACAATAATTTTTGAACTTGTTGAAGTTTCTGGACTCACGAACTGTTTCTTCTGTTTTGTCTTCCAGTTCTGAGTTTCTATCCTCTACTTGGCTGACTCTATTCTTAAGAGCTTCTATAGCGTTTTGGGTTTGTTCAATTTGGTTCATATTTTCTACTGTTTTTTATGTATAGTTTCCATCCCTCTGTCTAGTTCCCTTTTCACGTCCTTTTCTGACCTTCTTAATGCTTCTTGGATTTCATTCTTGCATTTTTTTATGTCTTCATTGAACTTAGCCATCTGGTTATTGAGGACTTCTTTTTTTTCACTGTTCTTCAGCTCATTTACCTGTTTTTGGAACCCTTCATGGTTCTTTTCTATGAGGTCTAAACTAGCAAGGATAACATTCATACAATTATTGGCTCTTTGTTGACTTTCTGAGAGTTGTGCTATTTGCTTGGCCAGGGTTGGATAGCTTGTCTCTTCATTTGGGGTACTCATTCTAATGTCTCTTCTATGATTTGATTTGAGACATCCATTGAAGGACTGGATAGTGTAACTGGATTTACTTGTATCTTGTTTTTCATGCTATTCCTTTTTCACTGTGATCTGCACATCACACCGGTTCAGAGAGCTGCCATGGTGCACCGGGGCTCTGGCCGGGGAGCCAGAAGTGGGACGAATATGTCTTGCTCAACGGATCCACAGACCCAAGCACCTGGCTGCAATGGCAAGCTCAGGGGCTCTGGCCAGGGAGCAGGAAGTGGGACGAATCTGTCTCACTCAGCAGATCCACAGACTCAGGCACCCCACTGCAATGGCTCACTCAGGGGCTTTGGCCGGGGAGCAGGACATGGGACGAATCTGTCTCACTCGTTGGATCCACAGACCCAGACACACCTAACTGTATTGCTATGCCCGGGGGCTCTGGCCAGGAGCAGGAAGTGGGGCGAATCTGTTTCACTTGGCAGATACACAGACCCAAGCTCCCAACTGCCTTGGTGCACCTAAGGGCTCAGGCCTGGAGCAGGAAGTGGGACGAATCTGTCTCACTGTGCCCCTGTGTGGGACCACAGCCCCAGGCACCTAGATGTATTGCTGCACCCAGGGGCTCTGGCTGGGGAGCAGGAAGTTGGACGAATCCGTCTCACTGTGCGGACACAGGCACCTAACTGTATTGGCGTGCCCAGGGGATCTGGCCGGGAGCAGGAAGTGGGACGAATCTGTCTCACTGTGCCACTGTGCGGGACCACAGCCCCAGGCACCTAAGTGTATTGTTTTGCCCAGCGGCTCTGGCTCAGGAGCAGGAAGTGGGACAAATCTGTCTCACTGTGTGGACACAGGCACCTAACTGTATTGGCGTGCCCATGGGTTCTGGCTGGGAGCAGGAAGTGTGACAAATCTGTCTCACTGTGCCACTGTGCGGGACCACAGCCCCAAGCACCTATCTGTATTGCTGCACCCAGTGGCTCTGGCTGGGGAGCAGGAAGTGTGACGAATCCGTCTCACTGTGCGGACACAGGCACCTAACTGTATTGGCATGCCCAGGGGCTCTGGCCTGGAGCAGGAAGTGGGACTAATCTGTCTCACTGTGCCACTGTGCGGGACCACAGCCCCAAGCATCTAAGTATATTGCTGCACCCAGGAGCTCTGGCTGGGGAACAGGAAATGGGACGTATCTGTCTCACTGTGCCACTGTATTGGACCACAGCCCCAGGCACCTAAGTGTATTGCTGCATCTAGGGGCTCTGGTTGGGGAGCAAGAAGTGGGACGAATCCATCTCACTGTGCGGACACAGGCACCTAACTATATTGGTGCATCCAGGGGCCCTGGCCGGGGAAGTGGGGTGGTCTAGCTCGCTCCATGGGTCCACTAACGTGGGGACTGGGCTGCAACGGTGCTCTGTTTCTGGCTGGCCAGGGGGCTCAGGCAGGTCCGGCGGGACCTGTCAGGCTGTGGCACCTGCCAAGAGCTTGGGAATAAGTGGTTTCCTTGTTTTGCAAATCCACCCCCTCCCTCTGGAAGCATGCGGGAGCCAGAAAACCAGTTAAAAATGTCCCTTTAACCTTAAGTATTCTTCTCTTTTCTTCCCGGTGAAGAGAGGCAAGGTTAGGTAGCTGATATCTTGAGAGGAAGTCCAGATCATTGTTTTCTAAGGAAAATACTTTAGAAATGAAACGAATCTACTAAGGGGTACATCTTATTATATTACACAATCCAGGAAAGTATCAACTGCCTGCACTCAACCGTCTTCGGAGTAAAGCAACTCATTGTAAGAAGATAACTAGCTTATTTCACACTGTACAATGTTCGAAAATGAAGATCTTTGTTTTCTAAGCAAACTACTTTAGAAATGAAAGGAATCTACTAAGTTGTACATCTTGTTAGATTACACAAAACAGGAAAGTATCAATTTGCTGCACTCAACCGTCTTTGTGGGAATGCAACTCATTCCAAGAACAGAACTAGCTTATTTCACACAGTACAATGTTCAGCAATGAAGTTCTTTGTTTTCTCAGCAAACTACTTTAGAAACGAAACGAATCTACTAAGTTGTACATATTTTTACATTACACAATCGAGGAAAGTATCAACTTCCTGTACTCAAAGATCTTCATGCGAAAGTAACTCATTCCGAGAACAGTACAACCTTATTTCATACTGTACAGTGTTCAGCAATGAAGAAATTTGTTTTCTAAGCAACCTACTTTAGAAATGAAACGCATCTACTAAGTTGTACATCTTCATAGATAACACAAAGCATGAAAGTATCAACTTGCTGCATTCAACCGTCTTTGTGGGAAAGCAACTCATTCCAAGAACAGAACTAGCTTATTTCACACTGTACAGTGTTAGGCAATGAAGATCTTTATTTTCTAAGCAAAATACTTTATAAATGAAATGAATCTACTAACTTGTACATCTTGTTAGATTCCACAAACCAGAAAAGTATCAGCTTGCTGCACTGAACTGTCTTCCTGGGAAAACAACTCACTCTGAGAACAGAACTAGCTTTTTTCACACATTACAGTGTTCGGCAATGAAGGTCTTTGTTTTCTCAGCAAACTACTTTAGAAATGAAACGAATCTACGAAGTTGTATATATTTTTACATTACTAAATCCAGGAAAGTATCAACTTCCTGCAGTCAACCTTCTTCGTGGGAAAGCAACTCATTCCAAGCACGGAACTAGCTTATTTCACACAGTAGAGTGTTCTGCACTGAAGACCTTTGTTTTCTAAGCAAAATACTTTAGAAATGAAATGAATCGAAAAAGTTGTACATCTTGTTAGATTACACAAACCAGAATAGTATCAACTTGCTGCACTCAACCATCTTCGTGGGAAAGCAACAGATTCAGAGAACAGTACTAGCTTATTTCACACAGTACAGTTTTTGGCAATTAATATGTTTGTTTTCTAAGCAAACTACTTTAGAATGAAACGAATATACTAAGTTGTACATCTTGTAAGATTACATAAACCGGGAAAGTTTGATCTTACTGGACTCAACAGTCTTCGTAGGAAAGCAACTCATTATGAGAATAGAACTAGCTCATTTTACACTGTACAGTGTTAGGCAATGAAGATCTTTGTTTTCTAAGCAAACTACTTTAGAAACGAAATGAATCTACTAAGATGTACATCTTGTTAGATTACCCAAACCAGAAAAGTATCAACTTGCTGCACTGAACTGTCTTCGTGGGAAAGCAACTCACTCCAAAATCAGAACTAGCTTATTTCACACAGTACAGTGTTCGGCAATGAAGATCTTTGTTTTCTAAGCAAAATAATTTAGAAATGAAATGATTCTACTAGTTTTACATCTTGGTAGATTACACAAACGAGGAAAGTTTGATCTTGCTGCACTCAACCAACTTCGAAGGAACACATCTCATTCCCCGAACAGAACTAGCTTATTTCACACAATACAATATTCAGCAATGAAGATCTTTCTTTTCTAAGCAAACTAATTTAGAAATGAAACGAATCTACTAAGCTGTACATCTTGTTAGATTACACAATCCAGGAAAGTATCAACCTCCTCACTCAACCACCTTCTTGGGAAAGCAACTCATTCCGAGAACAGAACTAGCTTATTTCACACAGTACAGTGTTCGGCAATGAAGAACTTTGTTTTCTAAGCAAACTACTTTAGAAATCAAACGAATCTACTATGTCGTATATCTTGTTAGATAACACAAACCAGGAAAGTATCAACTTGCTGCACTAAACCTTTTTGTGGGAAAGCAACTCATTCCAAGAACAGAAGTAGCTTATTTCACACAGTACAGTGTTCGGCAATGAAGAACTTTGTTTTTCAAGCAAACTCCTTTGAAATGAAACGAATCTACTATGTTGTACATCTTGTTAGATTTCACAAACCAGGAAATTATCAACTTGCTGCACTCAACCATCTTCGTGGGAAAGCAACTCATTCCGAGAACAGAACTAGCTTATTTCACACAGTAAAGTTTTCGGCAATGAAGATCTGTGTATTCTAATTGAACTACTTTAGAAATGAAATGAATCTACTAAGTTGTACATCTTGTTAGATTATACAAACCAGGAAAGTTAGATCTTGCCGCACTCAACAGTCTTCGTAGGAAAGCAACTCATTCCAAGAACAGAACTTGCTTATTTCACACTGTGCAATGTTCAGCAATGAAGATCTTTGATTTCTAAGCAAACTACTTTTGAAATGAAACGAATCTACTGAGTTGTACAGATTGTTATATTACACAAACCAGGAAAGTTTCAACTTACTTCACTCAACCGTTTTCAGGGAAAGCAACTCATTCAGAGAACCGAATTAGCTTATTACACAGTAAAGTGTTTGGCAATGAAGACCTTTGTTTTCTAAGCAAACTGCTTTATAAAAGAAACGAATCTACTAAGGTGTACATCTTTTTAGATTACACAAACAAGTAAAGTATCAACTTGCTGCACTCAACCGTCTTCTTGGGAAAGCAACTCATTCCGAGAACAGAACTAGCATATCTCACAAAGTTCAGTGTTTGGAGAAGAAGACATTTGTTTTCCAAGCAAACTACATTAGAAATGAAACGAATCTAAGAAGCTGTACATGTTGTTAAATCACACCATCCAGGAAAGTATCAACTTCCTGCACTCAACCATCTTCGTGGGAAAGTAACTCAATCTGAGAACAGAACGACCTTATTTCACACAGTACAGTGTTCAGTAATGAAGATATTTGTTTTCTAAGCAAACTACTTTAGAAATGAAACGAATGCACTAATATGTACATCTTGATAGATCACACAAATCAGTAAAGTATAAACTTGCTGCACTGAACAGTCTTCGTAGTAAAGCACATCATTCTGAGAATAAAACAAGCTTATTTCACACAGTATAGTTTTCAGCAATGAAGATCTTTTTTTTCTAAGCAAACTACTTTAGAAATGAAACGAATCTACTAAGTTGTATATCTTATCAGATTTCACAAAAGGGAAAGATTGATCTGGCTGCACTCCACTGTCTTCATAGGAAAGCATCTCATTCAGAGAACAGAACTATCTTATTTTACACTGTACACTGTTCAGCAATGAAGATATTTGTTTTCTAAGCAAACTACTTTAGTAATGTAACGAATCTACTAGTTGTAAATCTTGTTAGATTACACAAACCAGGAAATTATCAACTTGCTACACTGAACCATCTTCATTGGGAAAGCAACTCATACCGATAACAGAACTACCTTATTTCATAAAGCACAGTGTTTGGAAAAGAAGATCTTTCTTTTCTCAGCAAACTGCTTTAGAAATGAAATAATCTACTAATTTCTATATACTGTTAGCTTACACAATCCAGGAAAGTATCAATTTCCTGCAGTCTACCTTCTTTTTGGGAAAGAAACTCATTCCAAGAACAGCCCTAGCTTATTTCACAGAGTAAAGTCAGTGTGCGTCAATGAAGAACTTGTTTTTCTAAGCAAACTGCTTTAGAAATGAAACGCATCTACTAACTTGTACATCTTCTTAGATTACACAAAGCAAGAAAGTATCAACTTACTGCACTCAACCGTATTCGTAGGAAGCAACTCATTCCGAGAACAGAACTAGCTTATTTCACACAATACAGTTTTCGGCGATGAAGACCATTATTTCTAATCAAACTACTATAGAAATGAAACGAATCTACTAAGTTGTACATCTTGTTAGATTACACTAACCAGGAAAGTTTGATCTTGCTGCACTCAACAGTCTTCGTAGGAAAGCAACTCATTCCGAGAACAGCACTAGCTTATTTCACACAGTGCAGTGTGAAAAACTTTGTTTTCTAAGCAAACTACTTCATTAATGAAACGCATCTACTAAGTTGTATATCTTCTTAGAGTACACAAAACATCAAAGTATCAACTTCCTGCACTCAACCATCTTCGTGGGAAATCAACTCATTCCGAGAACAGAACTAGCTTATTTCACAGAGTACAGTGTTCGGCAATGAAGACCGTTGTTTTCTAAGCAAACTACTTTAGAAATGAAATGAATCTAATAAGTTATACATCTTGTTAGATTACACAAACCAGAAAAGTATCAACTTGCTGCACTGAACCGTCTTCGTGGGAAAGCAATTCACTCAGAGAACAGAACTAGCTTATTTAACACAGTACAGTGTTTGGCAATGAAGATCTTTGTTTTCTCAGCAAACTACTTTAGAAATGAAACGATTCTACTAAGTTGTACATATTTTTACATTACACAATCCAGGAAAATACCACCTTCCTGCAGTGAACCTTCTTCGTGGGAAAGCAAGTCATTCCAAGAACGGAAATAGCTTATTTCACACTGTACAGTGTGTGGCACTGAAGACCTTTGTTTTCTAAGCAAAGTACTTTAGAAATGAAACGAATCTACTAGCTGTACATCCTGTGAGATTACATAAACCTGGAAAGTTTGATCTTGCTCCACTCAGCCTACTTCGTAGGAACGCATCTCATTCTGAGAACAGAACTAGCTTATTTCACACAGTATAGTGTTCGGCAATGAAGATCTTTGTTTTCTAAGCAAACTACTTTAGAAATGAAACGAATCTACTAAGTTGTACATCTTGTTAGATTACACAAACCAGGACAGTTTGATCTTGCTTCACTCAGCCGTCTCTGTACGAAAGCATCTCATTCCAATAACAGAAGTAGCTTGTTTCACAGCGTACAGTTTTTGGCAATGAAGATCTTTGTTTTCTAAGCAAACGACTTTAGAAATGAAACGAATCTACTATGTTGTATATCTTGTTAGATTACAAAAACCAAGAAAATATTAACTTGCTGCTTCAACTGTCTTCATGGGAAAGCAACTTGTTCCGAGAACAGAACTAGCTTATTTCACAAAGTACAGTGTTTGGCAATGAAGATCTTTGTTTTCTAAGCAAAGTACTTTACAAATATAAACCAATCTACTACATTGGACATCTTCTTAGATTACACAATCCAAGAAAGTTTCAACTTGTTGCACTCAACCGTATTCATAGGAAAGCAACTCATTCCGAGACCAGAACTAGCTTATTTCACAGTGTACAGCTTTCGGCAATTAAGAACTTTGATTTCTAAGCAAAAGATTTAGAAATGAAACTAATCTACAAAGTTTTACATCTTGTTAGATTACACAAACTAGGAAAGTATCAACTTGCTGCACTCAACCGTCTTCATAGTAAAGCAACTCTTTCCGAGAACAGAACTACCTTATTTCACACACCACAGTTTTCGGCAATGAAGATATTTCTTTTCTAAACAAAAGTCTTTAGAAGTGAAACGAATCTACTAAGTTGTACATCTTGTTAGATTACACAAACTAGGAAAGTATCAACTTGCTGCACTCAACCGTCTTCCTAGTAAAGCAGCTCATTCAGAGAACAGAACTAGCTTATTTCACACTGTACAGTGTTCGGTAATGAAGATTTCTCTTTTCTTAGCAAACTACTTTAGAAATGAAAAGAATGTACTAAGTTGTACATCTTGTTAGATTACAAAAACCAGGAAAGTATCAACTTGCTGCACTCAACCATCTTCGTAGTAAAGTAACTCACTCCGAGAACAGAACGAGCTTATTTCACACAGTTCAGTGCTACAGCAATGAAGATCTTTTTTTCTAAGCAAACTACTTTAGAAATGAAGAGAATCTACTAAGTTGTACATCTTGTTTGCTTACACAAACCAGGAAAGTATCAACTTGCTGCACTAAACAGTCTTCATAGTAAACCAAATCGTTCCGAGAACAGAATTAGCTTATTTCACACTGTACAGTGTTCGGCAATGAAGATCTTTGGTTTCTAAGGAAACTACTTTAGAAATGAAACGAATCCACTAAGTTGTACATCTTGTTAGATTACACAAACCAGGAAAGCATCAACTTGGTACAGTCAACCAGCTTCGTAGGAAAGCATATCATTCCCCAAACAGAACCAGCGTATTTCACAAAGTATAGTATTTGGTAATGAAGAAATTTGTTTTCTTAGCAAACTACTTTAGAAATCATGGGAATCTACTAAGTTGTACATCTTTTTAGATTACACAAATCAGGAAAGTTTGATATACTGCACTCAACCGTCTTTGTAGGAAAACATCTCATACCGAGAACAGAACTAGCTTATTTCACATAGTACAGTGATCGGGAATGAAGATCTTTCTTTTCTAAGAAAACTACTTCAGAAATGAAACGAATGTACTAAGTTGTACATCTTGTTAAATTACACAAACCAGGAAAGTTTGATCTTGCTGCACTCAACCATCTTCGTATGAAAGCATCTCATTCCGAGGAAAGAACTGGCTTATTTCACACTGTACAGTGATCGGCAATGAAGATCTTTCTTTTCTAAGCAAAGTAGTTTAGAAATGACAGGAATCTACTAAGTTGTACATCTTGTCAGATTACACAAACAAGGAAAGTTTGATATGGTGCACTCAACCGTCTTCATAGTAAAGCATCTCATTCCGAGAACAGAACTAGCTTTTTTTCACACAGTACAGTGTTTGGCAATGAAGATCTTTCTTTTCTAACAAAACTACTTCAGAAATGAAACGAATGTACTAAGTTGTACATCTTGTTAGATTACACAAACCAGGAAAGTATCACCTTGGTGCACTCAACCGTCTTCATGGGAAAGCAACTCATTCTGAGAACAGAAATGGCTTATTTCACAAAGTACAGTGTTTGGCAATGAAGATCTTTGTTTTCTAAGCAAACTATTTTAGAAATGAAGCGAATCTACTAAGTTGTCATCTTTTTAGATTACACAAACCAGCAAAGTATCAACTTGGTGCAGTCAACCGTCTTCGTAGTAAAGCAACTCTTTCTGAGAACAGAACTAGCTGATTTCACACAACACGGTTTTTGGGAATGAAGATCTTTGTTTTCTAAGCAAACGACTTTAGATATGAAAGGATGAAAGGAATTTACTAAGTTGTACACCTTGTTAGAGTACATAAACCAGGAAAGTATCAAATTGCTGCACTCAACCATCTTTGTGGGAAAGCAAGTCATTCCGAGAACAGAAGTAGCTTATTTCACACAGTACAGTTTTCTGCAATGAAGGTCTTTGTTGTCTAAACAAAGTACTTTAGAAATGAAGCAAATCTACTAAGTTGCACATCTTGTTAGATTACAGAAAACAGAAAAGTTTGATCTTGCTGCACTCAACCGTCTTTATAGGAAAGCATATCATTCCCTGAACAGAACCAGCATATTTCACACGGTACAGTGTTCGCTAATGAAGATCTTTGTTTTCTTAGCAAACTACTGTAGAAATCATTGGAATCTACTAAGTTGTACATCTTTTTAGATTACACAAATCAGGAAAGTTTAATATATGGCACTCAACAGTCTTTGTAGGAAAACATCTCATACCGAGTACAGAACTAGCTTATTTCACAGAGTACAGTCTTCGGGAATGAAGATCTTTCTTTTCTAAGAAAACTACTTCAGAAATGAAACGAATGTACTAAGTTGTACATCTTGTTAGATTACACAAACTAGGAAAAAATCAACTTGCTGCACTCAACCATCTTCGTGGGAAAGCAACTCACTCAGAGAACAAAACTACCTTATTTCACACAGTACAGTGTTCAGCAATGAAGATCTTTGTTTTCTAAGTAATGTGCTTTAGAAATGACATGAAACTACTAAGGTGTACATCTTCTTAAATTACACAAACCAGGAAAGTTTGATCTTGCTGCACTCAACCATCTTTGTACAAAAGCATCTCATTCCGAGGACAGAACTGGCTTATTTCACACTGTACAGTGTTCGGCAATGAAGATATTTCTTTTCTAAGCAAACTAGTTTAGAAATGATGGGAATCTACTAAGTTGTACAACTTGTTAGATTACACAAACCAGGAAAGTTTTATATGGTGCACTCAACTGTCTTCATAGTAAAGCATCTCATTCCGAGAACAGAACTAGCTTTTTTCACACAGTACAGTGTTCGGCAATGAAGATCTTTCTTTTCTAAGAAAACTACTTCAGAAATGAAACGAATGTACTAAGTTGTACATCTTGTTAGATTACACAAACCAGGAAAGAATCAACTTGATGCACTCAACCATCTTTGTGGGAAAGCAACTCATTCTGAGAACAGAACTAGCTTATTTCACAAAGTAGTGTTTGGCAATGAAGATCTTTGTTTTCTAAGCAAAGTACTTTAGAAATGAAAAGAATTGACTAAGTTGTACACCTTGTTAGTTTACAAAAACCAGGAAAGTATCAACTTGCTGCATAAACCTTCTTTGTGGGAAAGCAACTCATTCCAAGAACAGAAGTAGCTTATTTCACAAAGTACATTATTCAGGAATGAAGATCTTTGTTTTCTAATCAAACTACTTTAGCAATGAAACGAATGTACTAAGTTGTACATATTATTAGATTACAGAAACTACGAAAGTATCAACTTGCTGCACTCAACCGTCTTCAGTATAAAGCAACTCATTCCGAAACCAGAACTAGCTTATTTCACACAGTACAGTATTCGGCAATAAAGGTCTTTGTTTTCTAAGCAAACGACTTTAGAAATGAAATGAATATACTAAATTGTATATCTTGTTAGATTACACAAACCAAGTAAGTATCAACTTGCTGCACTCCACTGTCTTCGTGGGAAAGCAACTAATTCCAAGAACAGAAATAGCTTATTTCACAAAGTACAGTGTTTGCCAATGAAGATTATTATTTTCTAAGCAAAGTACTTTACAAATGAAACAAATCAACTGAGTTGTATATCTTCTTAGATTACACAATCCAGGAAAGTATCCACTTCCTGCACTCAACCTTCTTCGTGGGAAAGCAACTCATTCCAAGAACGGAACTGGCTAATTTCACACAGTACAGTGTTCGGCACTGAAGACCTTTGTTTTCTAAGCAAACTACTTTATAAATGAAACGAATCTACTAAGTTGTGCATCTTGTTTGATTACACACAGCCAAACAGTATCAACTTGCTGCACTCAACCATCTTAGTAGTAAAGTAACTAATTCTGAGAACGCAACTGCTTATTTCACACTGTACAGTTATCAGTCAATGAAGCAAAGTATTTGAGAAATGAAGCGAATCTACTAAGTTGTACATCTTGTTAGATTACACAAACCAGGAAAGTTTGATCTTGCTGCACTCAACAATCTTCGTAGGAAAGCATGTCATTCCGAGAACAGAAATAGTTTATTCACACTGTACAATGTTCGGCAATGGAGATGTTTGTTTTCTAAGCAAACTACTTTAGAAATGAAACGAATCTACTAACTTGTACATCTTGTTAGATTACACAAACCACGAAAGTTTCATCTTGCTTCACTCAACAGACTTCGGAGGAAAGCAACGAATTCTGAGCACAGAACTAGCTTAGTTCACAGTGTACAGAGTTCAGCAAAGAGATCTTTGTGTTCTAAGCAAACTACTTTAGAAATGAAATGAATCTACTAAGTTGTACATCTTGTTAGATTACATAAACCAGAAAAGTATCAACTTTCTGCACTGAACCGTCTTTGTGACAAAACAACTCATTCCAAGAACAGAACTAGCTTATTTCACAAAGTACAGTGTTTGGCAATGAAGATTTTGTTTTCTCAGCAAACTACTTTAGAAACGAAATGAATCTACTAAGTTGTACATATTTTTACATTACACAATCCAGGAAAGTATCAATTTCGTGCACTGAACCTTCTCCGTGGGAAAGCAACTAATTCCAAGAAGGGAACTTGCTTATTTCACACTGTACAGTGTCCAGCACTGAAGACCTTTGTATTCTAAGCAAAATAGTTTAGAAATGAAACGAATATACTAGTTGAACATCTTGTTAGATTACACAAACCAGGAAAGTATCAACTTGCTGCACTGAACCGTCTTCGTGGGAAAGCAACTCATTCCGAGTACAAAACTAGCCTATTACACAGTACAGTGTTTGGCAATGAAGACCTTTCTTTTCTATGAAAACTACATTATAAATGAAACGAATCTACTAAATTGTACATCTTGTTAGATTATACAAACCAGGAAATTATCAACTTGCTGCACCCAACCTTCTTCGTGGGAAAGCAACTTATTCAGAGAACAGAATTTGCTTATTTCACACAGTACAGTGTTCAGCAATGAAGACCTTTGTTTTCTAATCAAACTACTTTAGAAATGAAACGAATCTACTAAGAAGTACATCGTGATAGATTACACAAACCAGTAAAGTATCAACTTGCTGCACTCAACCGTCTTCGCAGTAAAGCAACTCATTCTAAGAACAGAACTAGCTTAATTCACACAGTATAGTTTTCAGCAATGAAGATCACTGTTTTCTAAGCAAACTACTTAAGAAATGAAATGAATCTACTAAGGTGTACATCTTGTCAGATTACACAAACCAGGAAAGTTTCATCTTGCTGCACTGGAACTTCTTCCTAGGAAAGCATCTCATTCCGAGAACAGAACTACGTTATTTCACACTGTATAGTGTTCAGCAATCAAGATTTTTGTTTTCCAAGAAAACTAGTATAAAAATGAAAAGAATCTAATAAGTTGTATATCTTCTTAACTTACACAAACCAGGAAAGTATCAACTTGCTGCACCAAACTGTCTTTGTGGGAAAGCAACTCACTCGGACAACAGAACTAGCTTATTTCACACAGTACAGTGTTTGACAATGAAGATCTTTGTTTTCTCAGCAAACTACTTTAGAAATGAAACAAATCTATTAAGTTGTACATATTTCTACATTACACAATCCAGGAAAGTAACAACTTCTGGCACTCAACCATCATCGTAAGAAAGGAACACATTCTAAGAACAGACTAGCTTATTTCACACATTACAGTGTTCGCTAATGAAGAACTTTGTTTTCTAAGCAAACTACGTTAGAAATGAAATGAATCTACTACTTTGTACATCTTGTTAGATTACACAACATCAGAAAGTATCAACTTGAAAGGAACAACATTCTAAGAACAGAACTTTATTTTTATTTCATTAATTTTTGTTCAGCTAATGAAGAACTTTGTTTTCTAAGCAAACTACGTTAGAAATGAAACGCATGTACTAGGTTGTACATCGTCATAGATTACACAAACCATCAAAGTATCAACTTGCTGCACTCAACTGTCTTTGTGGGAAAGCAACTCATTCTGAGAACAGAACTAGCTTATTTCACACAGTACAGTTTTCAGCAATGAAGATCTTTGTTTTCTAATCAAACTACTTTAGAAATGAAAGGAATCTACTAAGTTGTACAGCTTCTTAGATTACATAAACCAGGAAAGTTTGATCTTGCTGAACTCAACTTCATAGGAAAGCAACTCATTCCAAGAACAGAACTAGCTTATTTCACACAGTACAGTTTTAGGCAATGAAGATCTTTGTTTTCTAAGTAAACTACTTTAGAAATAAAATGAATGTACTAAGTTGTACATGTTGTTAGATTACACAAACCAGGAAAGTATCAACTTCTGCACTCAACCGTCTTCGTGGGAAACCATCTCATTCTGAGAACAGAACTAGCTTATTTCATAAAGTACAGTGTTCTGAGAAGATCGTTGTTTTCTAAGCACACTACATTAGAAATGAAACGAATCTATGAAGCGTACATCTTGTTAGATTACACAATCCAGAAAAGTATCAACTTCCTGCACTCAACCATCTTCGTGGGAAAGTAACTCAACCCGAGAAAAGAACGACCTTATTTCACACAGTACAGTTTTCAGCAATTAAGACCTTTGTTTTCTAAGCAAACTACTTTAGAAATTAAACGAATCTACTAAGCTGTATATCTTGTTAGATTACCCAATCAAGGAAAGTTTCAACTTGCTGCACTCAATGGTCTTCCTAGGAAAGCATCTCATTCTGAGAACAGAACTAGCTTATTTCACACTGTACACTGTTCAGCAATGAAGATCTTTGTTTTCTAAGAAGACTACGTCAGTAATGAAATGAATAGACTAAGTTGTACATCTTTTTAGATGACACAAACCAGGAAAGTATCAACTTCCTGCACTCAACCATCTTCATGGGAAAACAATTCTTTCTGAGAACAGAATTAGCTTATTTCACACAGTATAGTTTCCGGAAATGAAGATCTTTGTTTTCTAAGCAAACTACTTTAGTAATGAAACGAATCAACTAAGTTGGACATCTTGTTAGAATACACAAACCAGGAAAGTATCAACTTGCTGCACTGAACCGTCTTCGTGGCAAAGGAGCTCATTCCAAAAACAGAACTAACTTACTATACAAAGTACAGTGTTTGGCCATGAAGATCTTTGTTTGCTTAGCAAACTACTTTAGAAATGAAATGAATCTACTAAGTTGTACATCTTGTTAGATTACACAATCGAGGAAACTATCAACTTCTTGCACTCAACCATCTTCCTTCAAAAGCAACTAATTCTGACCACAGAACTAGCTTATTTCACACTGTACAGTGTTTGGCCATGAAGAGATTTTTTTTCTAAGCAAAATACTTTAGAAATGAAACGAATCTACTAAGTTGTACATCTTGTTAGATTACACAAACCAGGAAAGTATGAACTTGCTGCACTCAACCATCTTCATAGTAAAGCAACTCATTCTGAGAACAGAACTAACTTATTTCAAACAGTACAGTGTTTGGCAATGAAGAACTTTGTTTTCTCAGCAAACTACTTTAGTAACGAAACGAATCTAGTAAGTTGTGCATCTTGTTAGATTAAACAAAACAGGAAAGTATCAACTTGATGCCCTCAACCGTCTTCAGAGGAAAGCAACTCATTCCTAGAACATAAGTAGCTTATTTCACACTGTACAGTGTTCTGCAATGAAGATCTTTGTTTTCTAAGCAAACTACTTTAGAAATGAAACGAATCCACTAAGTTGTACATCTTGTTAGATTACACAAACCAGGAAAGTATTAACTTGCTGCACTCAACCATCTTCTTAGTAAAGCAACTCATTCTGAGAACAGAACTAACTTATTTCACACAGTACAGTTTTCGGTAATGAAGATCTTTGTTTTTTAAGCAAACTACTTTAGAAATGAAACGAATCTATTAAGTTGTACATCATGTTAGAGTACACAATCCAGGAGAGTTTGATCATGCTGCACTCAACCGTCTTCATAGGAAAGCAACTCATTCCTAGAACAGAACTAGCTTATTTCACACAGTACAGTGTTCAGAAATGAAGATCTTTGTTTTCTAAGCAAACTACTTTAGAAATGAAACGAATCTACCAAGTTGTACATGTTGTTCGGTTACACAAACCAGGAAAATATGAACTTCCCACACTCAACCATCTTCATGGGAAAGCAAGGCATTATGGGAACAGAAGTAGCTTATTTCACACAGTACAGTGTTTGGCAATGAAGACATTTGTTTTCTAAGCAAAATACTTTAGAAATTTTACGAATCTACTAAGATGTACATCTTGTTATATTACACAAACCAGGAAAGTATCAACTTGCTGCACTCAACCGTTTTTGTAGGAACGCAACTCATTCCTAGAACAGAACTAGCTTATTTCACACAGTACAGTTTTCAGCAATGAAGATTTTTATTTTTGAACCAAACTAGTTTAGAAATGAAACGAATCTACCAAGTAGTACACCTTGTTAGATTACACAAACCAGGAACGTTTGATCTTGCTGCACTCAACCATCTTTGTAGTAAAGCATGTCATTCCGAGAACAGAGCTACCTTATATAACACTGTACACTGTTAGGCAATGAAGATCTTTGTTTCTAAGCAAACTACTTTATAAATGAAATGAATCTAAGAAGTTGTATATCATGTTAGATTCCACAATCCAGGAAAGTATCAACTTGCTGCACTGAACTGTTTTTGTGGGAAAAAAACTCATTCAGATAATTGAAGTAGCTTATTACACAGTATAGTGTTTGGAAATTGAGACCTTTGTTTTCTAAGCAAACTACTTTAGAAATGAAACAAATCTACTAATCTGAACATCTTGTTACATTGAACAATCCAGGAAAGTATCAACTTCCTGCACTCAACCATCTTTGTGGGAAAGCAACTCATTCCAAGAACAGAACTTGCTTATTTCACACAGTACAGTTTTTGGCAATGAAGATCTTTGTTATTTTAAGCAAACTACTTTGGAAATGAAACGAACCTACTAAGTTGTACATCTTCTTAGATTACACAAACCAGGAAAGTATCAACTTCCTGCACTCAACCGTCTACGTGGGAAAGCAACTCATTCCCAGAAGAGAACTAGCATTTCTCACACAGTACAGTTTTCGGTAATGAAGACCTTTATTTTCTAAGCAAACATCTTTAGAAATGAAACGAATCTACCCAGTTGTATATCTTGTTAGATTACCCAATCCAGTAAAGTATCAACTTGCTGCACTCAACCACCTTCATGGGGAAACAACTTATTTCGAGAACCGAACCAGCTTATTTTACAAGATACAATATTCGGAAATGAAGATATTTGTTTTCTAAGCAAATTACTTTAGAAATGAAAATAATCTACTAAGTTCTACATCTGTTCAGATTACACAAACCAGGAAAGTGTCACCTTCCCGCACTCAACCGTCTTCATGGGAAAGCAATAATTTCCGAGAAAAGAACTAGATTCTTTCACACAGTACAGTGTTTGGCAATGAAGACCTTGGTTTTCTAAGCAAACTACTTTAGAAATGAAACGAATCTACTAAGTTGTACATCTTGTCAGATTACACAAACCAGGAAAGTTTGATCTTGCTGCACTCAACCGTCTTCAAAGGAAAGCAACTCATTCCCAGAAAAGAACTATCTTATTTCACATTGTACAGTGTTCGGAAATGCAAATCATTTTTTTCTAAGCAAACTACTTTAGAAAGGAAACGAATCTACTAAGTTGTACATAATGTTAGATTACACAAACCAGGAAAGCATCAACTTCCTGCACTCAACCATCTTCATTGGAAAGCAACTCATCCCGAGAACAGAACTAGCTTATTTCAGACAGTACAGTGTTTGGCAAAGAAGACCTTTGTTTTCCAAGCAAACTACTTTAGAAATTAAATGAATCTACTAAGATGTACATCTGGTTAGATAACACAGAGCAGGAAAGAATCAACTTCGGGCACTCAACCATCTTCATGTGAGCAACTGATTCCGAGAACAGAACTAGCTTATTTCACACAGTACAGTTTTTGGTAATGAAGATCTTTGTTTTCTAAGAAAACTACTTTAGAAATGAAACGAATCTACTAAGTTGTACATCTTGTTTGATTACACAATCCAGGAAATTTTCAACTTGCTACACACTCAACCATATTCATAGGATAGCAACTCATTCCGAGTACAGAAATAGCTTATTTCACACAGTATAGTTTTCGGCAATGAATATCTTTGTTTTTTAAGAAAAGTACTTTAGAAATGATACGAATCTACCAAGTTGTACACCTTGTTATATTACACAAAGCAGGAACGTTTGGTCTTGCTGCACTCAACCGTCTTCGTAGGAATGCAACGCATTCCGAGAACATAACTAGCTTATTTCACACTGTATAGTGTTCAGTAATGAAGATCTTTGTTTTCTAAGCAAACTACTTTAGAAATGAAACGAATCTACTAAGTTGTACATATTGTAAGATCACACAATCCAGGAAAATATGAACTTCCTGCACTAAACCGTCTTCGTGGGAAATCAACACATTCAGAGAACAGAACTAGCTTATTTCACACAGTACAGTTTCCGGTAATGAAGACCTTGGTTTTCTCAGCAAACTACTTTAAAATGACAAAAATCTACGAATTTGTGCATCTTGTTACATTACATAAACCACGAAAGTTTGATCTTGCTTCACTCAACCATCTTCATATTAAAACATGTCATTCCGAGAACAGAGCTAGCTTATTTCACACTGTACAATGTTCGGCAATGAAGATCTTTGTTTTCTAAGCAAAGTACATTAGAAATGAAATGAATCTACTACATTGTACATTTGTTGGATTACACAAACCAGGAAAGTATCCACTTGCTGCACTCATCCGTCTTCGTGGGAAAGCAACTCATGCCGAGAACAGAAGAAGCTTATTTCACAACGTACAGTGTTCAGCAATGAAGAGCTTTGTTTTCTCAACAAACTATTTCAGAAATGAAACGAATCTACTAAGTTGTACATCTTGTTAGATTACACAAACAAGGAAAGTATGAACTTCCTGCACTCAAACATCTTCATGGAAAAACAAGTCATTCCGAGAACAGAACTAGCTTATTTCACACAGTACAGTGTTTGGCAATGAAGACCTTTGTTTTCTCAGCAAACTAATTTAGAAATGAAACGAATCTACTAAGATGTATATCTTGTTAGATTACAGAAAAAAGGAAAGTATCAACTTGCTGCACTGAACCGTCCTCGTGGGAAGCAACTCATTCCCAGAACAGAACTAGTTTATTTGACAAAGTTCACTGTTAGGAAAAGATGATCTTTGTTTTCTCAGCAAACTACTTTAGTTAGGAAATGAATCTACCAAGTTGTACATCTTGTTAGCTTACACAATACAGGAATATCAACTTCCTGCACTCAACCTTATTTGTGGGAAAGCAACTCATTCCAAGAACAGAAATAGCTTATTTCACACAGTACAGCGTCCGGCAATGAAGACATTTCTTTTTTTAAGCAAACTACTTTAGAAATGAAATGAATGTACTAAATTGTACATCTTGTTAGATAACACAAACCAGGACAGTTTGATCTTGCTACACTCAACCGTCTTCGTAGGAAAGCAACTCATTCCGAGAACAGAACTAGCTTATTTCACACTGTACAATGTTCGGCAAAGAAGATCTTTGTTTTCTCAGCAAACTACTTTAGCAATGAAACAAACCTACTAAGTTGTACATCTTGTTAGATTACACAAACCAACAAAGTATCAACTTGTTCCACTCAACCGTCTTTGTTTTAAAGCAACTCATTCTGAGAACAGAACAAGCTTATTTCACACAGTACACTGTTCGGCAATGCAGACCTTTGTTTTCTAAGCAAACTACTTTATAAATGAAATTAATGTACTAAGTTGTGGATCTTGTTAGATTACACACACCTGGTTAGTATCATCTTACTGCACTAAACCGTCTTTGTAGTAAAGCAATTCTTTCCGATAACGGAACTAGCTTATTTCACACAGTACAGTTATCGGCAATGAAGATCTTTGTTTTTTACGTAATGTGCTTTATAAATGAAACGAATCTACTAAGCTGTACGTCTTGTTAGATTTCACAAACCAGGAAAGTTTGATTTTGCTGCACTCAACAATCTTCGTAGCAAAGCATGTCATTCCGAGAACAGAACTAGCTTATTCACACTGTACAATGTTTGGCAATGAAGATCTTTGTTTTCTAAGCAAACTACTTTAGAAATGAAACGAATGTACTAAGTTGTACATCTTGTTAGATTACAAAAACCAGGACAGTTTGATCTTGCTGCACTCAACCGTCTTCGTGGGAAAGCAACTCATTCCGAGAACAGAACTAGCTTATTTCACACTGTACAATGTTTGGCAATGAAGACCTTTGTTTTCTAAGCCAACTACTTTAGAAACGAAACGAATCTACTAAGTTTTACATCTTGTTAGATTACACAAACCAGGAAAGTTTGATCTTGCGGCACTCAACCGTCTTCATAGGAAAGCAACTCATTCCGAGGACAGAACTATCTTATTTCACACAGTGCAGTGTTCTGCAATGAAGATCTTTGTTTTCTAAGCAAACTGCTTTAGAAATGAAACATTTCTACTAAGATGTACATCTTGTGAAATTTCACAAACCAGGAATGTATCAACTAGCTTCACTCAACCATCTTCTTAGGAAAGCAATTCATTCCAGAACAGAACTACCGTGTTTCTCACTATAGAGTATTCTGCAATGAAGATCTTTGTTTTCTAAGCAAACTACTTTAGAAATGAAATGGATCTACTAAGTCGTACATCTTGTCAGATTACAGAAACCAGGAAAGTATCAACTTGCTGCACTCCACCATAGTCGTCAGAATGCAACTCATTACCAGGGCATAACTAGCTTATTTCACAAAGTACAGTGTTCGTCCATGAAGATCTTTTTTTCTAAGTAAACTAGTTTAGAAATGAAACGAATGTACTAAGCTGTAAATCTTGTTACATTACACAATCCAGGAAAGTATCAACTTCCTGCACTCAACCTTCTTCGTGGGAAAGCAACTCATTCCAAGAACAGAACTACCTTATTTCACACAGAACAGTGTTTGGCAAAGAAGACCTTTGTTTTCTAAGGAAACTACTTTATAAATTAAATGAATCTACTAAGTTGTATATTTTGTTAGATTACACAAACCAGGAAAGTATCAACTTTCTGCACTCAACTGTCTTCATGGGAGAGCAACTCATTTCGAGAACAAAACTAGCTTATTTCACACAGTACAGTTTTCGGCAATGAAGATATGTATTTTCTAAGTAAACTACTATAGAAATGAAATTAATCTACTAAGTTGTACACCTCGTTAGATTACACAAACCAGGATAGTATCAACTTGCTGCACTCAACCGGCTTCGTGGGAATGCATCTCATTCCGAGAAAAGAACTAGCTTATTTCACACAGTACAGTTTTCGGCAATGAAGATCTTTGTTTTTGAAGCAAACTACTTTATAAAGGAAACGAAGATACTAAGCTGTACATCTTGTTAGATTAAACAATCCAGGAAAGTATCACCTTGCTGCTCTCAACCATCTTCATAGGAAAGCAAGTCATTCCAAGAACAGAACTAGCTTATTTCACAGAGTACAGTTTTCGGCAATGAAGATCTTTGTTTTTTAAGCAAACTACTGTAGAAATAAAATGAATCTACCAAGTTGTTCACCTTGTTAGATTACACAAACCAGGAACCATTGATCTTGTTGCACTCAACCGTCTTCGTAGGAAAGCAACTCATTCCGAGAACAGAACTAGCTTATTTCACGCTGTACAGTGTTCAGCAATGAAGATCTTTGTTTTCTAAGCAAACAACTTTAGAAATGAAACAAATCTACTAAGTTGGACATCTTGTTAGATTACACAAACCAGAAAAGTATCAACTTGCTTCACTCAACCATCTTTGTGGGAATGCAACTCATTCCCAAACAGAAATATCTTTTTTCACTAAGTACAATGTTTGGCAATGAAGATCTTTGTTTTCTAAGCAAACTACTTTAGCAATGAAAAGAATCTACTAAGCTGTATATCTTGTTAAGTTACACAATCTAGGAAAATATCGACTTCCTTCACTCAACCATCTTTGGGGAAAAGCAACTCATTCCAAGAACACAACTAGCTTATTTCACACAATACAGTGTTCGTCAATAAAGACCTTTGTTTTCTAAGGAAACTACTTTAGAAATGAAACGAATCTACTATGTTGCACATCTTTTTAGATTACACAAACCAGGAAAGGATCAGTTTGCTGCGCTAAACCATCTTCATGGGAAAGCAACTCATTCTGAGAACAAAACTAGCTTATTTCACAAAGTACAGTGTTTGGAAAAGATGATCTTTGTTTTCTCAGAAAACTATTTTAGAAAGGAAATGAATCTACTAAGTTGTATAACTTGTTAGATTACACCATCCAAGAAAGTATGAACTTCTTGCAATCTACCTTCTTTGTGGGAAAGCAAGTCATTCAAAGAACAGAACTAGCTTATTTCACACACTACAATGTTCGGAAATGAAGACCTTTGTTTTCTAAGCAAACTACTTGGGAAATGAAACGAATCTACTAAGTTGTACATCTTGTTAGATTACACAAACCAGAAAAATATCAACTTGCTGCACTCAACCATCTTAATGGGAAAGCAACTCATTCCCAGAAGTGAAGTAGCTTATTTCACAAAGTACAGTATTCGGCAATGAAGATTTTTCTTTTCTCAGCAAACTACTTGAGAAATGAAACGAATCTACTAATTTGTACATATTTTTAAATTACACCATCCAGGAAAGTATCAACTTCCTGCACTCAACCATCTTCGTGGGAAAGCAATTCATTCCAAGAACGGAACAATCTTATTTCACACCATAAGCTGTTCGGCACTGAAGACTTTTGTTTTCTAAGCAAAATACTTTAGAAATAAAACGAATCTACTAAGTTGTGCATCTTGTTAGATTACACACACCAGGACAGTATCAACTTGCTGCACTCAACCGTCTTCGTAGTAAAGCAACTTATTCGGAGAACGGAACTAGCTTATTTCACACTGTACAGTTATTGGCAATGAAGATCTTGTTTTTTAAGCAAAGTACATTAGAAATGAAACTAATCTACTAAATTGTACATCTTGTTAAATTACACAGACCAGGAAAGATTGATCTTGCTGCACTCAAGCATCTTCTTAGGAAAGCATTTCATTCTAAGAACAGAACTATCTTATTTCACACAGCAGACTTTTCGGCAATTAAGACCTTTGTTTTCTAAGCAAACTACTTCAGAAATGAAACGAATATATTAAGTTGTAAATCTTTTTAGATGACACAATCCAGGAAAGTATCAACGTCCTGCACTCATTCACCTTCGGGGGAAAGCAACACATTCCGAGAACAGAACTAGCTTATTTCACCAAGTACAGTGTTCGGCAATTAAGACCTTTGTTTTCTAAGCAAACTACTTCAGAAATGAAAAGAATCTACTAAGTTGTACATCTTTTTAGATTACATAAACTAGTAAAGTATCAACTTGCTGCACTCAGCCGTCCTCATAATAAAGCAAATCATGCTGAGAACAGAACTAACTTATTTCACACAGTACAGTTTTTGGCAATGAAGATCTTTGATTTTTAACCAAACTACTTCAGAAATGAAACGAATCTACTAAGTTGTACATCTTGGATTACACAAACCAGGAAAGTATGAACTTGCCACATTCAACTATCTTCATGGGAAAGCAAGTCATTCTGAGAACAGAACTAGCTTATTTCACACAGTACAGTTTTTGCAAAGACCTTTGTTTTCTAAGCAAACTACTTTAGAAATCGAAGGAGTCTACTAAAATGTACATCTTGTTAGATTGCACAAACTAGGAAAGTATAAACTTTCTGCACTCAACTGTCTTAGTGGGAAAGCAACTTATTCTGAAAACAGAACTAGCTTACTTCACACAGTACAGTTTGCAGAAATGAAGATGTTTGTTTTCTAAGCAAAGTACTGTAGAAATGAAACGAATCTACTGAGTTGTTCATCTTGTTAGATTACACAATCAGGGAAGTTTCAACTTGCTGCACTCAAACGTCTTCGTAGGGAAGCAACTCATACCGAGAACAGAACTTGCTTATTTCTTACAGTTCAGTGTTCGACAATGAAGATCTTTGTTTATTAAGCAAAATACTTTAGAACTGAAACGAATCCACTAGTTGAACATCTTGTTAGACAACACAAACCAGGAAAGTTTGATCTTGCTGCACTCATCCGACTTCGTACAAACCCATCTCATTCCGGGAAAAGAACTAACTTATTTCACACAGTACAGTGTTTGGCAATGAAGAAATTTGTTTTCTAAGCAAACTACTTTAGAAATGAAACGAATCTAGTAAGTTGTACATCTTGTTAGATTACACAAACCAGGAAAGTATCAACTTCCTGCACTCAGCCATCTTTGGGGAAAGAAACTCATTCTGAGAACAGAACTTTCTTATTACACAGTTCAGTGTTTGGCAATGAAGACCTTTGTTTTCTAAGCAAACTACTTTAGAAATGAAACAATTCTACTAAGTAGTACATCTTGTTAGATTACACAAACCAGGAAAGTATCAACTTGCTGCACTCAACCATATTCCATAGTAAAGCAACTCATTCCGAGAACAGAACTAGCTTATTTCACAGTGTACAGTTTTTGGCAATGAAGATCTTTGTTTTCTAAGTAAACTACTTTAGAAATGAAACAAATCTACTAAGCTGTACATCTTGTTAGATTACACAATCCAGGAAAGTATCAACTTCCTGCACTCAACCATATTCTTGGGAAAGCAACTCATTCCCAGAACAGAACTAGCTTATTTCACACTGTACAATGTTCGGCAAAGAAGATCTTTGTTTTCTAAGGAAACTACTTTAGAAATGAAACGAATCTACAAAGTTGTACATCTTGTTAGATTACACAAACCAGGAAAGTTGGATCTTGCTACACTCAACCGACTTCGTAGGAACACATCTCATTCCACAAAGGTAACTAGCTTATTTCACACAGTACAGTGTTCAGCAATGAAGATCTTTGTTTTCTAAGGAAACTACTTTAGAAATGAAACGAATCTACTAAGTTGTACATCTTGTCAGATTACACAAACCAGGAAAGTTTGCTTTGCTGCACTCAACCGTCTTCATAAGAAAACATCTCATTCCGAGAACAGAACTACCTTAATTCACACTGTACTGTGTTCGGCAATGAAGACCTTTGTTTTCTAAGCAAACTACTTTGGTAATGAAACGAATCTACTAAGTTGTACATCTTGTTAGATTACACAAACCAGGAAAGTATCAACTTGCTTCACTGAACCGTCTTCATGGGAAAGCAACTCATTCAGAGAACAGAACTAGCTTTTTTCACAAAGTATAGAGTTCAGAAAAGAAGATCTTTCTTTTCTCAGAAAAATACTTTAGAAATGAAATGAATCTACTAAGTTGTACATCTTGAAGTGTACACAATCCAGGAAAGTTTCAACTTCCTACAGTCAACCTTCTTTGTGGGAAAGCAACTCATTCCAAGAACAGAACTAGCTTATTTCACACAGTACAGTGTTTGGCAATGAAGAGCTATGTTGTCTAAGGAAACTACTTTATAAATGAAATGAGTCTACTAAGTTGTACATCTTGTTAGATTACACATACCTGGAAATTACCAACTTGCTACACTCAACCATCTTCGTGGGAAAGCAACTCATTCCGAGAACAGAACTAGCTTACTTCACACAGTACAGTTTTTGGCAATGAAGATCGTTCTTGTTTTAAGCAAACTACTTTGGAAATGAAACGAATCGACTAAGTTGTACATATTGTTAGATTACACAAACCAGGAAAGGATCAACTCGCTGCATTCAACCGCTTTGTGGGAAAGCAACTCATCCCACGAACAGAACTAGCTTATTTCACACAATAGTTTTCAGCAATGAAGGTCTTTGTTTTCTAAGCAAACTACCTTAGAAATGAAACACATCTACTAAGTTGTACATCTTGTTAGATTTCACAATCCAGGAAAATTACTTCATGCTTCATTCAACCGTCTTTCTGGGAAAGCAACTCATTCCGAGAACAGAACTAGCTTACTTCACACAGTACAGTTTTCAGCAATGAAGATCTTTGTTTTTAAGTGAAGTACTTTAGAAATTAAACGAATCTACGAAGTTGTATACCTTGTTAGTGTACACAAACCAGGAACGTTTTATCTGGCTGCACTAAACAGTCTTAGTAGGAAAGCAACTCATTCTGAGAACAGGACTAGCTTATTTCACACTGTACAGTGTTCAGCAATGAAGATCTTTGTTTTCTAAGCAAACTACTTTAGAAATGAAACGAATCTACAGAGCTGTACATCTTGTTAGGTACTCAAACCAGGAAAGTATCAACTTGCTTCAATGAACTGTCTTCGTGGGAAAGCAACTCATTACAAGAACAGAACTAGCTTCCTTCACACACTACAGTTTTTGGCAAAGAAGATTTTTGTTTTCTAAGAAAACTGCTTTAGAAATGAAATGAATCTACTAAGTCGTACATCTTGTTAGATTACACAAACTAGGAAAGTATCAATTTCCTAACTCAACCATCTTCATTCGAAAGCAACTCATTCCGAGAAGAGAACTTCCTTATTGCACACAGTACAGTGTTCGGCAATGAAGACCGTTGTTTTCTAAGCAAACTACTTTAGAAATTAAACGAATCTACTAAGATGTACATCTTGTTAGATTACATAAACCAGGAAAGTATCAACTTGCTGCACTCCACCGTCTTCGTAGTAAAGCAACTCATTCCAAGAACAGAACTAGCTTTTTTCACACTGTACATTTTTCGGCCATGAATATCTCTGTTTTTTAGGCAAAATACTTTAGAAATGAAACGAATCTTCTAAGTGGCACATCTTGTTAGATTACACAAACCAGGAAAGTATCAACTTCCTGCACTGAACCATCTTCTTGGGAAAGCAACTCTTTCCGAGAACAGAACTAGCTTATTTCACACAGTACAGTGTTTGGCAATGAAGACCTTTGTTTTCTAAGCAAATTACTTTACAAATGAAACGAATCTACGAATTTGTAAGTATTATTAGATTACACAAACCAGGAAAGTTTGATCTTGCTGCACTCAACCGTCTTCGTGGGAAAACAACTCATTCTGAGAACAGAAATAGCTTATTTCACAATGTTCAGTGTTTGGCAAAGAAGATCTTTGTTTTTTCAGAAAACTATTTTAGAAACAAAACGAATCTACTAAGTTGTACATCTTGTTAGATTACACAAACATGGAATGTTTGATCTTGCTGCACTCAACCGTCTTCATGGGAAAGCAACTCATTCCAAAAACAGAACTAGCTTATTTCACATAGTAAAGAGTTCGGCAATGAAGACCTTTGTTTTCTAAGCAAACTACTTTAGAAATGAAACGAATCTACTATGTTGTACATCTTGTTAGATTACACAAACCAGGATTTTATCAACTAGCTGCACTCAACCATGTTCATAGTAAAGTAACTCATTCTGAGAAAAAACTACCTTATTTCACAGAGTACAGTTTTTGGCAATGAAGATCTTTGTTTTGTAAGCAAACTACTTTGGAAATGAAATGAATCAACTAAGTTGTATCTCTTGTTAGATTACGCAATCCAGGGAAGTTTGAACTTGCTGCACTCATCCGTCTTCGTAGTAAAGCAACTCATTCTGAGAACAGAACTCTCTTATTTCACACAGTACAGTTTTAGGCAATGAAGATCTTTGTTTTGAAAGCAAACTGCTTTAGAAATGAAACGAATCTCCTAAGTTGTACATCTTGTTATTTTACAAAAAACCAGGAAAGTTTGATCTTGCTGCACTCAACCGTCTTCGTAGGAAAGCATCTCATTCTGACAACAGAACTAGCTTATTTCACACTATACAGTGTTTGGCAATGAAAATCTTTCTTTTATAAGCAAACTACTTTAAAAATGAAATGAATCTACTAAGTTGTACATCTTGTTATATTACACAAACCAGAAAAGTTTCAACTTGCTGCACTCAAACTTCTTCTTGGGATAGGAACTCATTTCGAGAACATAACTACCTTATTTCACAAAGTACAGTGTTTGGCAATGAAGACCTTTGTTTTCTAAGCAAACTACTTTAGAAATGAAATGAATCTACTAAGTTGTATATCGTGTTAGATTACACAATCCAGGGAAGTTTCAACTTGCTGCACTTATCAGTCTTCGTAGGAAAGCTACTCATTCCCAGAACAGAACTAGCTTATTTCACACAGTACAGTGTTCTGAAATGAAGACCTTCATTTTCTAAGCAAACTACTTTATAAAAGCAACAAATCTACAAAGTTGTATATCTTGTTAGATTACAAAAACCAGGAAAGTTTGATGCTGCTGCACTGAACTGTTTCTTTAGGAAAGCATCTCATTCCGCAAACAGAACTACTATATTTCACACAGTACAGTGTTTGGCAATGAATATCTTCGTTTTCGAAGCAAAATACTTTAGAAATGCAACAAATCTACTAAGTTGTACATCTTGTTAGATTACACAAACTAGGAAAGTTTGATGTTGATGTACTCAAATATCTTCGTAGGAACGCATCACATTCAGAGAACAAAACAAGCTTATTTCACACAGTACAGTTTTCAGCAAGGGAGATCTTTGTTTTCTAAGCAAACTACTTTAGAAATGAAACGAATCTCCTAAGTTGTACATCCTGTTAGATTACACAAACCAGGAAAGTTTGATCTTGCTGCACTCAACGATCTTTGTAGGAACGCATCTCATTAGGCGAACAGAACTAGCTTATTTCACACAGTACAGTGTTCAGCAATGAAGATCTTTGTTTTCTAAGCAAACTACTTTAGAAATGAAATGAATCTACAAGTTGTACATAGTGTGAGATTACACAAACCAGGAAAGTATCAACTTTTGCACTCAATCCTCTTCATGGAATGCAACTCATTCTGAAAACAGAACTAGCTTATTTAACACAGTACAGTGTTTGGTAATGAAGACCTTTTGTTTTCTAAGCAAACTACTTTCAAAATGAAACGAATCTACTAAGTTTTACATCTTGTTAAATTATACAAACCATTAAAATATCAGCTTGCTGCACTCAACCGTATTTGTAGTAAAGCAACTCATTCTTAGAACACAACTAGCTTATTTCACAGAGTACAGTGTTCGGCAATGAAGACCTTTGTTTTCTCAGCAAACAACTTTAGAAATAAAACGAATCTACTAAGTTGTACATCTTGTTAGTTTATAGAAACCAGGAAAGTAAAAACTTGCTGCACTCAACCGTCTTCTTAGTAAAGCAACTTATTCCGGAAGAGAACAAACTTATTTCCACACAGTACAGTGTTCGGCAATGAAGATCTTTGTTTTCTAAGCAAACTGCTTTAGAAATGAAACGAATCTACTAAGTTGTACATCTTGTTAGATTACACCAACTGGGAAAGTATCAACTTGCTGCACACAACCGTCTTCCTTGGGAAAGCAACTCATTCTGAGAACAGAACTAGATTAATTCACACAGTACAGTGTTGAGCAATGAAGATCTTTGTTTTTAAAGCAAACTACTTTAGAAATTAAATAAATCTACTAAGTTGTACATCTTGTTATATTACACAAACGAGGAAAGTATCAAGTTGCTGCACTCAACCGTCTTCGTGGGAAAGCAACTCATTCTGAGAACAGAACTACCTTATTTCATACAGTAGAGTTTTCAGCAATGAAGATCTTTGTTTTCTAAGCAAACTACTTTAGAAATGAAACGAATCTACTAAGTTGTACATCTTGTTAGATTACACAAACCAGTAAAGTATCAACTTGCAACACTCAACCGTCTTCGTAGGAAAGCAACTCATTCTGAGAACAGAACTAGCTTATTTAACACAGTGCAGTGTTCAGCAATGATGACCTTTGTTTTCTAAACAATATACTTTAGAAATTAAGCGAATCTACTATGTTGTCCATCTTGTTAGATTGCATAAACCAAGAAAGTATCAACTTGTTGCACTCAACCGCCTTCGTCGGAAAGCAACTCATACTGAGAACATAACTATCTTATTTCACACAGTACAGTGTTTGGCAATGAAGACCTTTGTTTTCAAACAAACTACTTTAGAAATGAAACGAATCTACTAATTTGTACATCTTGTCAGTTTACACAAACCAGGAAAGTTTGATCTTGCTTTACTCAACGATGTTAGCAGGAAAGCATGTCATTCCGAGAACAAAGCTAGATTATTTCACACTGTACAATGTTCGGAAATGAAGATCTTTGTTTTCAAAGCAAACTACTTTAGAAATGAAATGAATCTACTAAGTTGTACGTCTTGTTTGATTACACAAACCAGGAAAGTATCAACTTGATGCACTGTATCGTCTTCATGGGAAAGCAACTCAGTCTGAGAACATTAGAAGCTTATTTCACAAATGTACTGTTCGGCAATGAAGATCTTGGTTTTCTCAACAAACTATTTTAGAAATGAAACGAATCTAATAGATTGCACATCTTTTTTGATTACACAATCCACGAAAGTATCAACTTCCTGCACTCAACTTTCTTCTTGGGAAACCAACTAATTCCAAGAAGAGAACTAGCTTATTTCACACAGTACAGTGTTCAGCAATGAACACCTTTGTTTTCTAAGCAAATTACTTTAGAAATGAAACGAATCTACTAAGTTGTATATCTTGTTAGATTACACAAACCAGGAAAGTTTGATCTTGCTGCACTCAACCGTCTTCGTAAGAAAGCATGTCATTCAGAGAACAGAACTAGCTTATTTCATAGTGTACAGTTTTCAGCAATGAATATCTTTGTTTTTTACGCACACTACTTTAGTAATGAAATTAATCTACTAAGTTGCACATCGTGTTAGATTACACAAACCAGGAAAATATCAACTTCCTGCAATCAACCATCTTCATGGGAAAGCAACACATTCCGAGATCAGAACTATCGTATTTCATACAGTACAGTTTTCGGCAATGAAGACCTTTGTTTTCTTATGAAATTCCTTTAGAAGTGAAACGAATCTACTAATTTGTACCTCTTATTAGATTACATAAACCAGGAAAGTTTGATCTTGCTGCACTCAACCGTCTTCGTAGGAAAGCATGTCATTCCGGGAACAGAACTAGCTTATTTCACACTGTACAATGTTCTGAAAGAAGATATTTGTTTTCTAAGCAAACGACTTTAGAAATTAAAAGAAGCTACTAAGTTGTACATCTTGTTAGATTACACAAACCAGGAACGTTTGAACTTGCTGCACTCAACAGTCTGCACAGGAAAGCAACTCATACCGAAAACAGAACAAGCTTATTTCACACTCTACACTGTTCATCAATGAAGATCTTTGTTTTCTAAGTAAACTTCTTTAAACATGAAATGAATATACTAAGTTATACATGGTGTTAGATTGCACAAACCTGGAAAGTATAAACTTGCTGCAATCAATCGTCCTCGTGGGGAAAGCAACTCATTCCTAGAACACAACTAGCTTATTTCACAAAGTACACTGTTCGGCAATAAGGTCTTTGTTTTCTAAGTAAACTACCTTAGAAATTTAAAGAATCTACTAAGCTGTATATCTTGTTAGATTACAAAATCCAGGAAAGTATAGAATTCCTGCACTCAACCGTCTTCGTGTGAAAGCAACTCATTCTGAGAACATAACTGGCTTATTTCACACAATGCAGTGTTCAGCAATGAAGATCTTTCTTTTTTTAAGCAAACTACTTCGGAAATTTAATGGATCTACTAAGTTGTACATCTTGTTAGATTACACAAACCAGGAAAGTTTGTTCTTGCTGCACTCAACAGTCTTCGTAGGAAAGCAACTCATTCAAAGAAGAGAACTAGCTTACGTCACACTGTACAGTGTTCGGCAATGAAGATCTTTGTTTTCTAAGCAAACTACTTTAGAAATGAAATGATTCTACAAAGTTGTACATGATGTTAGATTACACAAACCAGAAAGGTATCAACTTGCGGCACTAAACTGTCCTCGTGGGAAAGCACCTCAATCTGATAACAAAACTAGTTTATTTCAGAAAGTACAGTGTTCAGCAATAAAGATCTTTTATTTCTTTTCAAACTACTTTAGAAACAAAACGACTCTACAAAGTTGCACATATTTTCACCTTACACAATCCAGGAAAGTATCAACATCCTGCACTCAACCTTCTTCATGGGAAAGCAACTCATTCAAAGAACGGAACTAGCTAATTTCACACAGTACAGTGTTCACCAATGAAAACCTTTGTTTCCTAGCAAACTACTTTAGAAATGAAACGAATCTACTAGTTGCACATCTTGTTACATTACACAAACCAGGAAAGATTGATCTTGCTGAACTCATCTGACTTCGTAGGAAAATACTTCATTCCGTGAACAGAACTAGCTTATTTCACACAGTACAGTGTTCAGCAATGAAGATCTTTGTTTTCTAAGCAAAGTACTTTAGAAATGAAACGAATCTACTAAGTTGTACATGTTGTTAGATTATACAAACCAGGAAAGTATCAACTTGCTGCACTCAACAGTCTTCGTAGTAAAGAAACTCATTCCAAGAATACAACAAGGTTATTTCACACAGTATAGTTTTTGGGAAAGAAGATCTTTCTTTTCTAAGCAAACTACTTTTGAAATGAAACGAATCTACTGAGTTGTACATCTTGTCAGATTACACAAACCAGGAAAGATTGATCTTGCTGCACTCAACAGTCTTCGTAGGAAAGTATCTCATTCTGAGAACAGAGCTATCTTATTTCACAATGTACAATGTTCAGCAATGAAGATCTTTGTTTCCTAAGCAATCTAAGGTAGTAATAAAAGGAATCTACTAAGTTGTACATCTTCTTGATTACACAAACCAGGAAAGTATCAACTTGGTGCACTCATCTATCTTCGTGGGAACGCAACTCATTCCGACAACAGAACTAGCTCATTTCATGCAGTACATTATTCAGCAATGAAGATGTTAGTTTTCTAAGCAAACTACTTTAGAAATGAAACGAATCTACTAAGCTGTACATCTTGTTAGATTACACAACCAATTAACGTATCAACTTCCTGCACTCAACCATCTTCGTGGGAAAATAACTCATTCTGAGAACAGAACTAGCTTATTTCACAAAGTACAGTGTTCAGAAAAGTAGACCTTTGTTTTCTCAGCAAACTACTTTAGAAATGAAATGAATCTACTAAGTTGTACATCTTGTTAGCTTACACAATCCAGGAAAGTATCAACTTCCTGCAGTCAACCTTCTTTGTAGGAAAGCAATTCATTGCAAGAACAGAAGTACGTTATTTCACACAGTACAGTGTTCGACAATGAAGATCTTTGTTTTCTAAGAAAACTACTTTAGAAATGAAATGACTCTATTAAGTTGTACATCTTGTTAGATTACAAAAACCAGGAAAGTATCAACTTGCTACACTCAACCGTTTTCGTGGGAAAGCAACTCAATCCGAGAACAGAACTAGGTTATTTCACAAAGTACAGTGTTCAGCAATGAAGAGCTTTGTTTTCTCAACAAAATACTTTAGAAATGAAACGAATGTACTAAGCTGTACATCTTGTTAGATTACACAATCCAGGACAGTATCAACTTCCTGCACTCAACCATCTTCGTGGGAAAGCAACTCATTCCGAGAACAGAACTAGCTTATTTCACTCAGTACAGTTTTCGGCAATGAAGATCTTTGTTTTTTAAGCAAACTACTTTAGAAATGAAACGAATCTACTAAGTTGTACAACTTGTTAGATTACAGAAACCAGGAAAGTATCAACTTGCTGGACTCAGCCATCTTCGTGGCAAACCAACTCATTCCAAGAAGAGAACTAGCTTATTACACACAGTACAGTTTTCAGGCAATGAAGTTCTTCCTTTGTTTAAGCAAACTACTTTGGATATGAAACGAAACTACTAAGTTGTACATCTTGTTAGATTACACAAACCAAGAAAGTATCAACTTGCTGCACTCAACCGTCTTCGTGGAAAAGCAACTCAATCCCAGAAGAGAACTAGCTTATTTCACAAAGTACAGTATTTGGCAATGAAGATCTTTGTTTTCTAAGCAAACTACTTTAGAAATGAAAAGAATCTACAGAGATGTCCATCTTGATAGATTACACAGTCCAGGAAAGTTTCAAGTTCCTGCACTCAACCATATTCGTGGGAAAGCAACTAATTCCGAGAACAAAATGACCTCATTTCACACAGTACAGGGTTTGCCAATGAAAACCTTTGTTTTCTAAGCAAACTACTTTAGAAATTAAACGAATCTGCTAAGTTGTACATCTTTTTACATTACCCAATCCAGGAAAGTTTCAACGTGCTGCACTCAACAGTCTTCGTAGGAAAGCAACTCATTATGAGAACCAAACTAGCTTATTTCACACGGTGCAGTGTTTGGAAATGAAGATCTTTGTTTTCTAAGCAAATTATGTTAGAAATGAAAAGAATCTACTAAGTTGTACATCATTTTAGATTACAGAAACCAGGAAACTATCATCTTCCCGCACTCAACCATTTTCATGGGAAAGCAACTCATTCTGAGAACAGAACTAGCTTATTTCATACCATACAGTGTTCAGCAATGAAGACCTTTGTTTTCTAAGCAAACCATTTTAGAAATGAAACGAATCTACTAAGTTGTACATCTTGTTAGATTACACAAACCAGGAAAGGTTGGTCTTGCTGCACTCAACAGTCTTCGTAGTAAAGCAACCCATTCTGAGGACGGAATTAGCTTATTTCACACAATACAGTGTTCGGCAATGAAGACCTTTGTTTTCTTACAAACTACTTTAGAAATGAAGCGAATCTACTAAGTTGTACATCTTTTTCGATTATATACACCAGGAACTTTTGATCTTTCTGCACTCAACCGTCTTCATAGGAAAGCATCTCATTCCGAGAACAGAACAACCTTATTTCACACTGTACAGTGTTTGACAATAAAGCTCTTTGTTTTCTCAGCAAATGACTTTAGATATGAAACAAATCTACAAAGTTGTATTACATCTTGTTAGATTACAAAAACCAGGAATGTATCAACTTGCTGCACTCAACCATTTTCGTAGTAAAGCAACTTATTCTGAGAACAGAACTAGCTTATTTAACACTGTACAGGGTATGGCAATGAGGATCTTTGTTTTCTAAGCAAACAACTTTAGAAATGAAACGAATCTACTAAGTTGTACATCTTTTTAGCTTACACAAACCAGGAAAGTATCAACTTGGTGCACTCCACCGTTGTCATATGAACACAACTCATTCCAATAACAGAACAAGCTTATTTCACAAACTACACTGTTTGGCAATGAAAATCTTTGTTTTCTAAGGAAAATACTGTACAAATGAAACGAATCTACTATGTTGTACATCTTCTTAGATTTCACAATCCAGGAAAGTTTTAACTTGCTACACTCTCCTGTCTTCATGGGAAAGTAACTCATTCCGAGAACACAATCTAGATTATTTCACACAGTACATGGTTCAGCAATGAATTTCTTGGTTTTGTATGCAAACAAGTTTAGAAAGGAAACGAATCTACTAAGTTGTACATCTTGATAGATTACACAAACCAGGAAAGTATCAACTTGATGCACTCAACCGTCTTCGTGGAAAGCAATTCCTTCCGAGAACAGAACTAGCTTATTTCTCAATGTACAGTGTTTGGCAATGAAGACCTTTGTTTTCTAAGTAAACTACTTTGGAAAAGAAACGAATCTACTAAGTTATATATCTTGTTAGATTACACATTCCAGGAAAGTTTCAACTTCCTGGGCAGAACCATCTTCGTATTAAAGCAACTCATTCCAAGAACAGAACTAGCTTATTTCACAAATTACACTGCTCGGCAATGAAGATTTTTCTTTTCTAAGCTACCAACTTTAGAAATGAAACATATCTACTAAGGACTACATCTTGTTATATTACACAAACCAGGAAAGTATCAGCTTGCTGCACTCAACCATCTTCGTAGGAAAGCAACTCATTCCAAGAACAGAACTAGCTTATTTCACACAATACAGTGTCCGGCAAAGAAGAACTTTGTTTTTTCAGCAAAATACTTTAAAAATGAAACGAATGTACGAAGTTGAACATCCTTTTAGATTACCCAATCCATGAAAGTTTCAACTTGCAGCCCTCAACCGTCTTCGTCGGAAAGCAACTCAATCCGAGAACCGAACCAGCTTATTTCACATGGTACAGTGTTCGGAAATGAAGTTCTTTGTTTTCTAAGCCAACTACTTTAGAAATGAAAAGAATATACTAAGTTGTACATATTTTAATACATTACACAATCCAGGAAAGTATCAACTTGCTGCACTCATCAGTCTTTGTAGAAAAGCAACTCATTCTAAGAATGGAACTAGCTTATTTCACACAGTATAGTTTTCGTCAATGAAGATCTGTGATTTCTAAGCAAACTACTTTAGAAATGAAACGAATCAACTAAGTTGTACATCTTGTTATATTACACAAACCAGGAAAGTATCAAATTGCTGCACTCAACCGTCTTCGTGAGAAAACAACTCATTCTGAGAACAGAACTAGCTTATTTGACAAAGTACAGTGTTCAGCAAAGAAGATCTTTGTTTTCTAAGAAAATTACTTTCGAAATGAAACTAACCTACTAATTTGTACATGTTCTTAGATTACACAAACCATGAAAGATTGGTCTTGCTACACTCAACCGTCTTCTGGGAAACCAACTCAATCCGAGAACAGAACTAGCTTATTTCACAAAGTACTGTGTTCATCAAAGAAGATCTTTGTTTTCTCAACAAACTATTTTAGAAAAGAAACGAATCTACTAAGTTGTATATCTTGTTAGATTAGACAAACCAGGAAACTTTGATCTTGCTACACTCAACCGTCTTCGTATCTCTGCATGTCATTCCAAGAACAGAACTAACTTACTTCACACTGCACAGTGTTCGGCAATGAAGATCTTTTTTTTTTCTATGCAAACTACTTTAGAAATGAAACGAATCTACAAAGTTGTAAATCTTGTTAGATTACATAATCCAGGAAAGTATCAACTTCCTGCACTCAACAATATTGGGGGGGAAAGCAACTAATTCCGAGAACAGAACTAGCTTATTTTACACTGTACAGTGTTCGGCAATGAAGACCTTTGTTTTCTAAGCAAACTACTTTAGATATGAAACGAATCTACTAATTTGTACATCTTGTTAGATTAAACAAGCCAGGAAAGTTTGATCTTGCTGCACTCAACCATCTTCGTAGGAAAGCATGTCATTCCGAGAACAGAGCTAGCTTATTTCATACTGTACAATTTTCGGCAATGAAGATCTTTCTTTTCTAAGCAAACTACTTTGGAAAAGAAATGAATCTATGAAATGAAATGAATCTACTGAGTTGTACATGTTGTTAAATTACACAAACCAGTAAAGTATCAACTTGCTGCACTGTACCGTCTTCGTGGGAAAGCAACTCATTCTGAGAACAGAAGTAGCTTATTACACAAAGTATAGTGTTTGGCAATAAAGACCTTTGTATTCTGTACAAAGTATTTTAGAAATGAAACGAATCTACTACATTGTACATCTTTTTAGTTTACACAATCCAGGAAAGTATTAACTTCCTGAACTCACCCTTCTTGGTGGGAAACCCACTCATTCCTAGAACATAACTAGCTCATTTCACACAGTGCAGTGTTTGGCAATGAAAACCTTTGTTTTCTAAGCAAACTACTTTTGAAATGAAACTAATCTACTAAGTTGTAAATCTTGTTAGATTACAGAAACCAGGAAAGTTTGATCTTGCTGCACTCAACCGTCTTCGTAGGAAAGCATCTCATTCTGTGAACAGAACTAGCTTATTTCACACAGTACAGTGTTCAGCAATTAAGACCTTTGTTTTCTAAGCAAACTACTTTAGAAATGAAACGAGTCTACAAAGTGGTACATCTTGTTAGATTACAGAAACCAGGAAAGTATGAACTTGCTGCACTCAACCGTCTTCGTGGGAAAGCAACTCATTCCAAGAACTGAACAAGCTTAACTCACACTGTACAGTGGTCGGCAAAGACCTTTGTTTTCTAGGCAAACTACCTTAAAAGGAAATGAATCTACTAAGTTCTACATCTTGTTAGCTTTAACCATACAGGAAAGTGCCAAGTTCCTGGACTCAACCTTCTTCGTGGGAAAGCAACTCATTCCTAGAACAGAAGTAGCTTATTTCACACAGTACAGTGTTCGGCAATGAAAACCTTTGTTTTCTAAGCTAACTACTTTCGAAATGAAACTAATCTACTAAGTTGTAAATCTTGTTAGATTACACAAACCAGGAAAGTTTGATCTTTCTGCACTCAACCGTCTTCGTTGGAAAGCATCTCATTCTGTGAACAGAACTAGCTTATTTCACACAGTACAGTGCTCAGCAATTAAGACCTTTGTTTTCTAAGCACACTACTTTAGAAATTAAACAAGTCTACAAAGTTGTACATCTTGTTAGATTACACAAACCAGGAAAGTATGAACTTGCTGCACTCAACCGTCTTCGTGGGAAAGCAACTCATTCCAAGAACAGAACCAGCTTATTTCACACTGTACAGTGTTCAGCAAAAGATCTTTGTTTTCTAAGCAAACTACTTTAGAAATGAAATGAATCTACTAAGTTGTACATCTTTTAGATTACACAAACCAGGAAAGTATCAACTTCCTGCACTCAACCATCTTCGTGGGAAAACCAACTCATTCCAAGAACAGAACTAGCTTATTTCACACAGTACAGTTTGCAATGAAAACCTAAGAAGAAGATCTTTTTTTCTAAGCAAACTTAGAAATGAAACGAATCTACTAAGTTGTACATCTTGTTAGATTACACAAACCAGGAAAGTTTGATCTTTCTGCACTCAACCGTCTTCGTTGGAAAGCATCTCATTCTGTGAACAGAACTAGCTTATTTCACACAGTACAGTGCTCAGCAATTAAGACCTTTGTTTTCTAAGCACACTACTTTAGAAATTAAACAAGTCTACAAAGTGGTACATCTTGTAAGATTACACAAACCAGCAAAGTATGAACTTGCTGCACTCAACCGTCTTCGTGGGAAAACAACTCATTGCAAGAACTGAACCAGCTTAATTCACACTGTACAGAGAAGAAGACCTTTGTTTTCTAGGCAAACTACATTAGAAAGGAAATGAATCTACTAAGTTGTATATCTTGTTAGCTTTAACAATACAGGAACTGTCAAGTTCCTGCACTCAACCTTCTTTGTGGGAAAGCATCTCATTCCTAGAACAGAAGTAGCTTATTTCACACAGTACAGTGTTCGGCAATGCAAACCTTTGTTTTCTAAGCTAACTACTTTCGAAATGAAACGAATATACTAAGGTGTACATCTTTTTAGATTACAAAAACTAGGAAATTATCAACTTGCTGCATTCAACTGTCTTCATAGTAAAGCAACTCATTCCGAGAACAGAAGTAACTTATTTCACACAGAACAGTTTTCAGAAACAAAGACCTTTGTTTTTTTAACCCAAACTACTTCAGAAATGAAACGAATCTCATAAGTTGTACATCTTCTTAGATTACACAAACCAGGAAAGCATGAACTTGCTGCACTGAACCGTCTTCGTGGGAAAGCAAATCATTCCCAATACAGAACTAGCTTATTTCACACAGTACAGTTTTCGGCAATGAAGATCTTTGATTTTTAAGCAAACTACTTTAGAAATGAAACGAATCTGCTAAGTTGTATATCTTGTTAGATTAAACAATCCCGGGATGTTTGATCTTGCTGCACTCAACAGTCTTCGTTGGAAAGCAACTCATTCCCAGAACAGAATTAGCCTAATTCTCCCTGCCCAGTGCTTGGCAATGAAGAGTTTTGTTTTCTAAGTAAACTACTTCAGAAATGAAGTGAATCTACTAAGTTGTATATATTATTAGATTACACAAAGCAGCAACATATCAACTTGCTGCATTAAACTGTCTTCGTGGGAAAGCAACTCATTCCGAGAAGAGAACTGGCTTATTTCACAAAGTACAGTGTTCGGCAATGAAGATCTTTGTTTTCTAAGCAAACTACTTTAGAAATGAAAGGAATCTGCTAAGTTGTACATCTGGTTACATTACACAAAGCAGGAAAGTATCAACTTCCCGCACTCAACCATGTTCATGGGAAAGCAACTAATTCTGAGAACAGAACTAGTTTATTTCACACAGTACAGTGTTCGGCAATGAAGACCTTTGTTTTCTAAGCAAACTACGTTAGAAATTAAACAAATCTACTAAGATGTACATCTTGTCACATTACACAAACCAGGAATGTTTGATCTTGCTGAACTCAACCATCTTCATAGGAAAGCATCTCATTCCGAGAACAGAACTAGCTTATTTCACACTGTACAGTGTTAGGCAATGAAGACCTTTGTTTTCTAAGAAAACTACATTAGAAATGAAATGAATCTACTAAGTTGTACATCTTATTAGATTACCCAAACCAGGAAAGTATCAACTTGGTGCACTGAACCTTTTTCATGGGAAAGGAACTCATTCTGAGAACAGACCTAAATTATTTCACAAAGGACATTGTTCAGCAATGAAGTTCTTTGTTTTGTAAGCAAACTACTTTAGAAATGAAATGAATCTACTAAGTTGTACATCGTGTTGGATTACACAATCCAGGAAAGGTTGATCTTGCTGCACCCAACCATCTTTGTAGGAAAGCATCTCATTCCGAGAACAGAACTAGCTAATTTCACACAGTACAGTTTTTGGCAATGAAGATCTTTGTTTTTTAAGCAAAGTACTTTAGAACGGAAACGAATCTACTAAGTTGTACATCTTGTTAAATATCACAAACCAGGACAGTTTGATCTTCCTGCACTGAACAGTCTTCACAGGAAAGCAGCGTATTCCGAGAACAGAACTAGCTTCTTTCACACTGTACAGTGTTTGGAAATGAAGATAATTTTTTGCTAATCAAACTGCTTTAGACATGAAATAAATATACTAAGTTGTACATCTTGTTAGATTACACAAACCAGGAAAGTAGGAACCTGCTCCACTGAACCGTCTTGGTTTGAAAGCAAATCATTCCCATATTAGAACTAGCTTATTTCACAAACTACAGTGTTCGCCAATGAAGATATTTGTTTTCTCAGCAAACTATTTTAGCAGTGAAACGAATCTGCTACGCTGTATATCTTTTTAGATGACACAATCCAGTAAAGTTTTATCTTGCTGCACTCAACCTTCTTCGTAGGAAAGCATCTCATTCCCTGAACAGAACTAGCTCATTTCACACAGTACGGTTTTTGGCAATGAAGATCTTTGTTTTTTAAGCAAACTACTTTAGGAATGAAATGAATGTACTAAGTTTTATATATTGTTAGATTACACAATCCCGGGACATTTGATCTTGCTGCACTCAACCGTCTTCGTAGGAAAGCACCTCATTCCCAGAACAGAACTAGCTTATTTCACCCTGTACAGTGTTTGGCAATGAAGATCTTTGTTTCCTAAGTAAAATACTTTACAAATGAAACGAATCTACTAAGGTGTACATCTTATTAGATTACACAAACCATGAAAGTACAACTTGCTGCACTCAACCGTCTTCGTGGAAAAGCAACTCATTCCGAGAACAGAACTAGCTTATTTAACAATGTACAGTCTTCGGCAATGAAGATCTTTGTTTTCTAAGCAAACTACTTTAGAAATCAAAGGAATCTACTAAGTTGTACATCTTGTTAGATTACACAAAGCAGGAAAGTTCGATCTTGCTCTAATCAACCGTCTTCGTAGGGAAGCATCTCTTTCCGAGAAAAAAACTGGCTTATTTCACACTGTACTGTGTTAGGAAATGAAGATCATTGTTTTCTAAGCAAACTACTTTAGAAATGAAACGAAGCCACTAAGTCGTACATCTTGTTAGATTACACAAACCAGGAATGTTTGATCTTGCTGCACTCAACTTCTTCGTGGGAACGCATCGCATTCCGTGAACAGAAGTAGATTATTTCGCACAGTACAGTGTTCAGCAATGAAGATCTTTGTTTTCTAAGCAAACTACTTTACAAATAAAACGAATCTACTAAGTTGTAGATCTTGTCAGATTACACAAACCAGGGAAGTATCAACTTGCTGCACTCAACTGTCTTTGTGGGAAAGCCACTCATTCCGAGAACAGAACTGGATTATTTCACACAGCACAGTGTTTGACAATGAAGAACTTTGTTTTCTAAGCAAACTACTTTAGAAATGAAACGTATCTACTAAGTTGTACATCTTGTTAGATTACACAAACCAGGAAAGTCAACCTGCAGTCAACCGTCTTCGTAGGAAAGCTACTCATTCCGAGAATAGAACTAGCTTATTTCACACTGAAGAGTGTTCAGCAATGAAGATCTTTGTTTACTAAGGATACTACTTTAGAAATGAAATGAATCTACTAAGTTGTACATCTTGTTACATTACACAAACGAGGAAAGTATCAATTTCCTACACTCAACCTTCTTCGTGGGAAAGCAACTCATTCCAAGAACAGAACAAGCTTATTTCATACTGTACAGTGTTTGGAAATGAATATCATTGCTTTCTAAGCAAACTACTTTAGAAAAGATATGAATCTACTAAGTTGTATATCTTGTTAGGTTACACAAACCAGGAAAGATTGATCTTTCTGCACTCAACCGTCTTCGTAGGAAAGCAACTCATTCCGAGAACAGATCTAGCTTATTTCAAAATGAACAGTGTTCCGCAATGAAGATCTTTGTTTTCTAAGCAAACTAATTTAGAAATGAAAGGAATGTACTAGTTTGTACATCTTGTTAAATTAGACAAATGAGGAAAGTTTGATCTTGGTGCACTCAAACGTCTTCGTAGGAAAGCATGTCATTCCGAGAACAGAATTAGATTATTTTACTCTGTACAATGTTTGGCAATGAAGATCTTTGTTTTCTAAGCAAACTGCTTTAGCCATGAAATAAATCTACTAAGTTGTACATCTTGTTAGATTACACAAACCAGGAAAGTAGGAACCTGCTGCACTGAACCGTCTTGGTGTGAAAGCAAATCATTCCCATATTAGAACTAGCTTATTTTACAAACTACAGTGTTCGCCAATGAAGATATTTGTTTTCTCAGCAAACTATTTTAGAAGTGAAACGAATCTGCTACGCTGTATATCTTTTTAGATTACACAATCCAGTAAAGTTTTATCTTGCTGCACTCAACCTTCTTCTTGGGAAAGCATCTCATTCCCTGAACATAACTAGCTCATTTCACACAGTACAGTTTTTGCCAATGAAGATCTTTGCTTTTTAAGCAAACTACTTTAGGAATGAAACGAAGATACTAAGTTGTATATATTGTTACATTACACAATCCCGGGACATTTGATGTTGCTGCACTCAATGGTCTTCGCAGGAAAGCACCTCATTCCCAGAACAGAACTAGCTTATTTCACCCTGTACAGTGTTTGGCAATGAAGATCTTTGTTTCCTAAGTAAAATAGTTTACAAATGAAATGAATCTACTAAGTTGTACATCTTATTAGATTACACAAACCACGAAAGTACAACTTGCTGCACTCAACCGTCTTCGTGGGAAAGCAACTCATTCCGAGAATAGAACTAGCTTATTTAACAATGTACAGTCTTCAGCAATGAAGATCTTTGTTTTCTAAGCAAACTACTTTAGAAATCAAAGGAATCTACTAAGTTGTACATCTTGTTAGATTATACAAAGCAGGAAAGTATAAACTTCCCGCACTCTACCATCTTCATGGGAAAGCAAATCATTCCGAGAACAGAACTAGCTTATTTTACACAGTACAGTGTTCGGCAATGAAGACCTTGTTTTCTAAGCAAACTACTTTAGAAATTAAACGAATCTACTAAGTTGTACATCTTGTTTGATTACACAAAGCAGGAAAGTTTGATCTTGCTCTAATCAACCGTCTTCGTAGGGAAACATCTCTTTCCGAGAAAAAAAAAGCTGGCTTATTTCACACTGTACTGTGTTCGGAAATGAAGATCATTGTTTTCTAAGAAAACTACTTTAGAAATGAAACGAAGCCACTAAGTTGTACATCTTGTTAGATTACACAAACCAGGAAAGTTTGATCTTGCTGCACTCAACCTTCCTCATGGGAACGCATCGCATTCCGTGAACAGAAGTAGCTTATTTCACACTGTACAGTGTTCAGCAATGAAGACCTTTGTTTTCTAAGCAAACTACTTTAGAAATGAAAGGAATCTACTAAGTTGTACATCTTGTTAGATTACACAAACCAGAAAAATATCAACTTGCTGCACTCAACCATCGTCATGGGAAAGCAACTCATTCCGAGAACAGAACTAGGTTATATTCCACAGTACATTTTCGACAATGAAGACCTTTGTTTTCTAAGCAAACTACTTTACAAATAAAATGAATCTACTAAGTTGCAGATCTTGTCAGATTACACAAACCAGGAAAGTATCAACTTGCTGCACTCAACCGTCTTCGTAGGAATGCATCTCATTCCGCAAACAGAACTAGCTTATTTCACACTGTACAGTGTTTGGCAATGAAGATCTTTGTTTTCTAAGCAAACTACTTTACAAATGAAATGAATCTACTAAGTTGTACAACTTTTTAGATTACACAAACCAGGAAAGTATAAACTTGCCGCACTCAACCTTCTTCGTGGTAAAGCAACTCATTTCAATAGCAGAACTAGTTTATTTCACACAGTAGATTTTTCGGCAATGAAGACCTTTGTTTTCTAAGCAAACTACTTTAGAAATGAAACGAATCTAAATAGTAGTACATCTTCTTTCATTACAAAATCCAGGAAAGATTCAACTTGCTGCACTCAACGTCTTCATAGGAAAGCAACTCATTCCGAGAAGAGAACTAGCTTATTTCACACAGTACCGTTTTCGGCAATGAAGATCTTTCTTTTCTAAGCAAACTACTTTAGAAATGAAACGAAGATACTAAGTTGTATATATTGTTAGATTACACAATCCCGGGACATTTGATCTTGCTGCACTCAACCGTCTTCGTAGGAAAGCACCTCATTCCCAGAACAGAACTAGCTTATTTCACCCTGTACAGTGTTCAGAAATGGAGATCTTTGTTTTCTAAGGAAACTACTTTAGAAATGAAAGGAATGTACTAAGTTGTACATCTTGTTAGATTACACAAAGCAGGAAAGTTTGATCTTGCTCTAATCTACCATCTTCATAGGGAAGCATCTCATTCCGAGAACAAAACTGGCTGATTTCACACTGTATTGTGTTCTGAAATGAAGATCATTGTTTTCTAAGCAAACTACTTTAGAAATGAAACGAAGCCAATAAGTTGTACATCTTCTTAGATTACACAAACCAGGAAAGTTTGATTTTGATGCACTCAACCTTCTTCGTGGGAACACATCTCATTCCGTGAACAGAACTAGCTTATTTCACACAGTACAGTGTTCAGCAATGAAGATCTTTGTTTTCTAAGCAAACTACTTTAGAAATGAAAGGAATCTACTAAGTTGTACATCTTGTTAGATTACACAAACCAGAAAAGTATCAACTTGCTGCACTCAACCATCTTCGTGGGAAAGTAACTCATTCCCAGAACAGAACTAGCTTATTTCACACAGTACAGTATTTGCAATGAAGACCTTTGTTTTCTAAGCAAACTACTTGACAAATAAAACGAATCTACTAGGTTGTAGATCTTGTCAGATTACATAAACCAAGAAAGTATCAACTTGCTGTACTCAACTGTCTTCGTGGGAACGCCACTCATTCTGAGAACAGAACTGGCTTATTTCACATGGTGCAGTGTTCGGCAATCAAGATCTTTGTTTTCTAGGCAAACTACTTTAGATATGAAACATATCTACTAAGTTGTATATCTTCTTACATTACACAAACGAGGAAAGTATCAATTTCCTGCACTCAACCTTCTTCGTGGGAAAGCAACTCATTCCAAGAACAGAACTAGCTTGTTTCACACAGTACAGTGTTCGGCAATGAAGACCTTTGTTTTCTAGGCAAACTCCTTTAGAAATGAAACGAATCTAGTAAGTTGTACATCTTGTTAGTTTACACAATCCAGGAAAGTTTCAACTTGCTGCACTCAACGTCTTCGGAAAGCAAATCATTCAGAGAACAGAATTAGCTTATTTCCCACAGTACAGTGATCAGTAATGAATATCTTTGTTTTCTAAGCACACTATTTTAGAAATGAAACATATCTACTAAGTTATATATCCTGTTAGATTACACAAACCAGAAAAGTATCAACTTGCTGCACTGAACCGTCTTCGTAGGAATGCATCTCATTCCGCGAACAGAACTAGCTTATTTCACACTGTACAATGTTTGGCAATGAAGATCTTTCTTTTCTAAGCAAACTACTTTACAAATGAAAGGAATCTACTAAGTTTTACAACTTTTTAGATTACACAAACCAGGAAAGTATCAACTTGCCACACTCAACCTTCTTCGTGGTAAAGCAACTCATTTCAATAGCAGAACTAGTTTATTTCACACAGTAGATTTTTTCGCAATGAAGACCTTTGTTTTCTAATCAAACTACTTTAGAAATGAAGCAAATCTACTAAGTTGTAAATCTTGTTAGATTACACAAACTAGGAAAGTATCAACTTGCTGCACTCAACCGTATTCATGGGAAAGCAACTCATTCCCAGAAGAGAATTAGCATATTTCACAAAGTACAGTATTCAACAATGAAGATCTTTGTTTTCTAAGAAAACTACTTTAGAAATTAAATGAATCTATGAAGCTGTACATCTTGTTAGATTACACAATCCAGGAAAGTATCAACTTCCTGCACTAAATAATCTTCATGGGAAAGTAATTCATTCCTAGAACAGAATGACCATTTTTCACACAGTACAGTGTTTGGGAATGAAGACCATTGTTTTCTAGGCAAACTACTTTAGAAAGCAAACGAATCTACTAAGTGGTACATCTTGTTAGATTACCCAATCCAGGAAAGTTTCAACTTGCTGCACTCAACCGTCTTCATAGGAAAGCAACTCATTTTGAGAACCAAAACTAGCTTATTTCACACGGTACAGTGTTCGGAAATGAAGATCTTTGTTTTCTAAGCAAACTACTTTAGAAATGAAAAGAATCTAGTAAGTTGTATATCGTTTTAGATTACACAAACCAGGAAAGTATCAACTTCCCACACTCAACCATCTTCATTGGAAAGCATCTCATTCCGAGAATAAAACTAGGGTATTTTACACAGTTCAGTGTTCGACAATGAAGACCTTTATTTTCCGAGAAAACTACTTTAGAAATGAAACGTATCTACTAAGATGTACATCTTGATAGATTACACAAAGCAGTAAATTATCAACATGCTTCACTCAAAGGTCTTCGTATTAAAGCAACTCCTTCCGAGAACAGAACTAGCTTATTTCACACAGTATAGTTTTCGGCAATGAAGATCTTTGTTTTCTAAGCAAAGTACTTAAGAAATGAAACAAATCTACTAAGTTGTAAATCTTGTTAGATTACACAAACCAGGAAAGTTTGATCTTGCTGCACTCAACAGTCTTCATAGGAAAGCAACTCATTCCGAGAACAGACTTAGCTTATTTCACACTGTATAGTGTTAGGCAATGAAGATCTTTGTTTTCTAAGCAAACTATTTTAGAAATAAATTAACCTACTAATTTGTACATCTTGTTAGATTACACAAAACAGAAAAGTATCAATTTGCTGCACTGAACAATTTTGTGGGAAAACAACTCACTCTGAGAACAGAACTACCTTATTTCACAAAATACAGTGTTTGGCAATGAAGATCTTTGTTTTCTCAGCAAACTACTTTGGAAACGAAACGAATCTACTAAGTTGTACATATTTTTACATTACACAATCCATTAAAGTATCAACTTGCTGCACTCTTCAGTCTTCGTATTAAAGCAAATCATTCTGAGAATGGAACTAGCTTATTTCACACAGTATAGTTTTTGGCAATGAAGATCTTTGTTTCCTAAGCAAACTACTTTAGAAATGAAACGAATCGACTAAGTTTTACATCTTGTCGGATTACACAAACCAGGAAAGTATCAACTTGCTCCACAAAACTGTCTTCATGGTAAAGCAACTCATTCCAAGAGCAGAACTAGCTTATTTCACACAGTACAGTGTTCAGCAATGAAGAACTTTGTTTTCTAATCAAACTACTTTAGAAATGAAACGAATGTACTAAGTTATACATCTTGTTAGATTACACAAACCAGGAAAGTTTGATCTTCCTGCACTCAACAATCTTCGTAGGAAAGCAACTTATTCCGAGAACAGAACAGCTTTTTTCACACAGTACAGTTTTGGGCAATGAAGATCTTTGTTTTCTAAGTAAACTACTTTAGAAATGAAATGAATCTAGTAAGTTGTACATCTTGTTAGATTACACAAACCAGGGTAGTATCTACTTGCTGCACTCAACCGTCTTCGTGGGAAAGCACCTGATTCCGAGAAGAGAACTAGCTTATTTCACACAGTACAGTTTTCAGCAATGAAGATCTTTGTTTTCTAAGCAAACTACTTTAGAAATGAAACGAATCTACTAAGTTGTACATCTTGTTAGATTACACAATCCAGGAAAGTATCAACTTCCTGCATTCAACCTTATTCTTGGGAAAACAACTATTTCCAAGAACAGATCTAGCTTATTTTACACAGTACTCTGTTCAGCAATGAAGACCTTTGTTTTCTAAGCAAACCACTTTAGAAACGAAATGAGTCTACTAAGTTGTATATCTTGTTAGATTGCACAATCCAGGACATTTTGATCTTGCAGCATTCAATCTTCTTCGTAGGAAAGCAACTCATTCCTAGAACAGAATGAGCTTATTTCACATGGTACACTGTTCGGAAATGAAGATCATTTTTTTTCTAAGAACACTACTTTAGAAATGAAACGAATCTACTAAGTTGTACATCTTGTTAGATTACACAAACCAGGAATGTATCAACTTCCCACACTCAACCATTTTCATGGGAAACCTAGTCATTCAGAGAACAAAACTAGTTTATTTCACGCAATACAGTGTTTGGCAATGAAGACCTTTTTTTCTCAGCAAACTACTTTAGAAATTAAATAAATCTACTAAGATGTACATCTTGTTAGATTACACCAGGAAAGTATCAACTTGCTGCAGTCAACCGTCTTCGTGGGAAAGCAACTCATTCTGAGAACAGAAGTAGCTTATTACACAGTATACTGTTTGGAAATGAAGACCTTTGTTTTCTAAGCAAAATACTTTCGAAATGAAACGAATCTACTAAGTTGTACATCTTGTTAGATTACACAAACAAGGAAAGTATCAACTTGCTGCACTGAACCATCTTCGTAGTAAAGTAAATCATTCCGAGAACAGAACTATCTTATTTCACACAGTACAGTTTTCGGCAATGAAGATCTTTGTTTTAAAGGTAAACTACTTTAGAAATGAAAAGAATCAAATAAGTTGTACATCTTGTTAGATTACCTAAACCAGTAAAGCATCAACTTGCTGCAATCTACCATCTTCGTGGGAACGCAACTCATTATGAGAACAGAAATAGGTTTTTTCACAAAGTACACTGCTCGGCAATGAAAAGGATTGTTTTCTCAGCAAATTGCTTTACAAATGAAACGAATCTTATAAGATGTACATCTTGTTAGATTACCCAATCCAGGACAGTATCAACTTCCCGGACTCAACCATCTTCATGGGAAAGCAAATCATTCGGAGAACAGAACTAGCTTATTACACAGTACAGTGTTTGGCAATGAAGACCTTTGTTTTCTAAGCAATCTACTTTATAAATGAAAAAAATCTACTAAGTTGTACATCTTGTAAGATTACACAAACCAGGAAAGTATCAACTTGGTGCACTCTACCGTCTTCATAGTAAAGCAACTAATTCCGAGAAAATAACTAGCTTATTTCACATGTACAGTTTACGGCAATGAAGATCGTTGTTTTCTAAGTAAACTACTTTAGAAATGAAATGAATCTACTAAGTTGTATATCTTGTTAGATTACACAATCCAGGAAACTATCAACTTCTGCACTCAGCCATCTTCGTGGGAAATCAACTGATTCCGAGAACAGTACTAGCTTATTTCACAAAGTACAGTGTTCGCAATGAAGATCTTTGTTTCTAAGCAAACTACTTTAGAAATGAAATGAATCTACTAAGCTGTACATCTTGTTAGATTACACAATCCAAGAAAGTATCAACTTCCTTCACTCAACCATCTACAAGGGAAAGCAACTCATTCCAAGAACAGAACTACCTTATTACACACGGTACAATGTTCGGCAATGAACATCTTTTATTTCTAAGCAAACTACCTTAGAAATTACATGAATCTACTACGTTGAACATCTTGTTAGATTACTGAAACCAGGAAAGGATCAACTTGCTTCACTGAACCATCTTCGTGGGAAACCAACTCATTCCGAGAACAGAACTAGCTTATTTCACACAGTACAGTTTTCGGCAATGAAGATCTTTGTTTTCTAAGTAAACTACTTTAGAAATGAAAAGAATCAACTAAGTTGTACATGTTGTTAGATTACACAAACCAGGAAAGTACCAACTTGCTGCACACTACCATCTTTGAGGGAAAGCAACTCATTCTGAGAACAGAAATAGGTTATTTCACAAAGTACAGTGTTCGGAAATGAAGAGGTTCGTTTTATCAGCAAACTACTTTAGAAACGAAACGAATCTACTAAGCTGTACATCTTGTTAGATTCCACAATCAAGGACAGTATCAACCTCCCGCACTCAACCATCTTCATGGGAAAACAACTCATTCCTAGAACAGAACTAGCTTATTTCACACTGTACAATGTTCGGCAATGAAGATCTTTTCTTTCTAACGAAACTGCTTTAGAAATCAAACGAACCTACAAAGTTGTACATCTTGTTAGATTACAGAAACCAGGAAAGTATCAACTTACTGCACTCAACCATCTTTTTGGGAAAGCAACTCATTGCGAGAACAGAGCTAGCTTATTTCACAAAGTACAGTGTTCGGAAAAAAAGATCTTTGTTTTCTCAGTAAACGACTTTAGAAATGAAACTAATCTAGTAAGTTGTACATCTTTGTAGATTACACAAACCAGGAAAGTATTAACTTCCCGCACTCAACCATCTTCATGGGAAAGCAACTCAATGCGAGAATAGAACTAGCTAATTTCACACAGTGCAGTGTTCAGCAATGAAGATCTTTGTTCTCGAGGCAAACTATTTTAGAAATGAAACATATCTACTAAGTTGTATATCTTGTTAGAATACACAAACCAGGAAACTATCAACTTCCTGCAGTCAACCATCTTCTTAGGAAAGGTACTCATACGAGAACAGAACTAACTTATTTCACATGGAAGAGTGTTCAGTAATGAAGATCTTTGTTTTCTAAGCATAATACTTTAGAAAAGAAACGAATCTACTAAGTTGTACATCTTGTTACATTACACAAACGAGGAAAGTATCAACTTCCTCAACTCAACTTTCTTCGTGGGAAAGCTACTCATTCCAGGAACAGAACTAGCTTCTTTCACACAGTACAGTGTTCGGCAATGAAGACGTTTGTTTTGTAGGCAAACTACTTCAGAAATGAAACTAATCTACTAAGTTGTACATCTTGTCAGATTACACAATCCAGGAAAGTTTCAACTTGCTGCTCGAAGCCGTTTTCGTAGGAAAGCAACTCATTCCGATAACAGAACTAGCTTATTCCACAAAGTACACTGTTCAGTAATCAATATCTTTGTTTTCTAAGCACACTATTTAAGAAATGAAGCATATATACTAAGTTATACATCATGTTAGATTACACAAACCAGAAAATTATCAACTTGCTGCACTCAACCGTCTTCGTAGGAACGCATCTCATTCTGGGAAGAGAACTAGCTTATTTCACACAGTACACTTTTGGCAATGAAGATCTTTGCTTTCTAAGCAAACTACTTTAGAAATGAAAGGAATCTACTGAGTTGTACATCTTTTACGATTACACAAACCAGGAAAGTATCAACTTGCTGCACTCAACCTTCTTCATGGGAAAGCAACCCATCCAAGAACAGAACTAGCTTATTTCACACAGTACAGTTTTTGGCAATGAAGATCTTTGTTTTCTAAGCAAACTAATTTAGAAATGAAACGAATCTACTAAGTTGTACATCTTTTTAGATTACACAAACCAGGAAAGATTGATCTTGCTGCACACAGAGATCTTTGTAGGAACGCATCTCATTCGGGGAAAAGAACTAGCTTATTTCACTCAGTACAGTGTTCAACAATGAAGATCTTTGTTTTCTAAGCAAACTGCTTTAGGAATGAAATGAATCTACCAAGTTGTACATCGTGTTAGATTACACAAACCAGGCAAGTATCAACTTTTGCACTCAATCGTCTTCGTGGAATGCAACTCATTCCGAAAACAGAACTATCTTATTTCACACAGTACAGTGTTCTGTAATGAAGACCTTTGTTTTCTAAGCAAACTACTTTAGAAATGAAACGAATTTACTATGTTGTACTTCTTGTTAGATTACAGAAACCAGGAAAATATCAACTTGCTGCACTCAACCATCTTTGTAGGAAAGCAACTCATTCCGATTACAGAACTAGCTTATTTCATGCAGTACAGTTTTCGGGGATGAAGGTCTTTGTTTTCTATGAAAACTAATTAAGATTTGAAATGAATCTACTAAGTTGTACATCTTGTTAGATTACACAAACCAGAGAAGTATCAACTTGCTTCACTGACCATCTTCCTTAGGAAAGCAACTCATTCCGAGAACAGAATGAGCTTATATCACAAAGTACAGTGTTCTGCAATGAAGATCTTTGTTTTCTCGGCAAACTAGTTTAGAAATGAAACGAATCTATTAAGTTGTACATCTTGTTAGATTACACAAACCAGGAAAGTATCAACTTGCTGCACTCAACCGGGTTCGTAGTAAAGCAACTCATTCCGGAAGAGAAGTATCTTATTTGTTTTCTAAGCAAACTACTTTAGAAATGAAACATATCTACTATGTTTTACATCTTGTTAGATTACACAAACCAGGAAAGTATCACCTTGCTGCACTCAACCTTGTTCGTGGTAAAGCAACTCATTCCAAGAACAGAACTAGCTTATTTCACAAAGTACAGTGTTCTGCAATGAAGATCGTTGTTTTCTAAGCAAATTACTTTAGAAATGAAACGAATGTACTAATTTGTACGTCTTATTAGATTACACAAACCAGGAAAGTTTGATCTTGCCGGACTCAACCATCTTCATGGGAAAGCAACTCATTGCGAGAACAGAACTAGCTTATTTCACAGAGTATAGTGTTCGGCAAAGAAGATCTTTGCTTTCTCATCAAACTATTTTAGAAACGAAACTAATCTACTAAGTTGTACATCTTGTTAGATTACACATACCTGGAAAGTACTAACTTGCTACACTCAACCGTCATTGCAGTAAAGCAACTCATTCCGAGAACAGTAGTAGCTTATTACACATGGGACAGTTTTCAGCAATGAAGTTCTTTCTTTTTTTAAGCAAACTACTTTGGAAATGAAACGAATCTCCTAAGTTGTACATCTTGTTACATTACACAAACCAGTAAAGTATTATCTTGCTGCATTCAATCGTCTTAGTAGGAAAGCATGTCATTCCGAGAACTGATCCAGCTTATTTCACATGGTACAGTGTGCGGAAATGAAGATCTTTGTTTTCTAAGTAAACTACTTTAGAAATGAAACGAATCTACTAAGTTGAACATCTTTTTAGATTACACAAACCAGGAAAGGATCATCTTCCCCCACTCAACCATCTTCACAGGAAAGCAACGCATTAAGATTACAGAACTAGCTTATTTCACACATTACAGTTTTCGGCCATGAAGATCTTTGTTTTCTAAGCAAACTAAGTAAGTAATGAAACGAATTGACTAAGTTGTACATCTTCTTTGATTACACAAACCAGGAAAGTATCAACTTGCTGCACTCAACCGTCTTCGTGGCAAAGTAACTCAGTCCGAGAGCAGAACTACCTTATTACACAAAGTACAGTGTTTGGCAATGAAGATCTTTGTTTTTTAAGCAAACTACTTGTGGTAGTTTGAATATATGTCCCCCAATATATTCAATGTTTTATTACTTTATAGTTTGCATCTTCAATCACGTTGCTAGAGGCAATGTCACTGGGGGCCCGTCTTAAGGTGTGGGTTTGAGATTCCATTGTAAAGATATGCAAATGTGCCTGGCAGGAATTCCTGAAGTGTGCTGTGTGACCTTTTGGCTGTAGTTTTTGCTCTGTGTGCTGTGGTGGCTGGTTGGTTTTTCTCTCTCTCTTGCCTGGTCCTGTGAAGAGCAGGCTGCTTCTGCTGCTTTTATGGAACTTCCCCTGGATCTGTAAGCTTCAAAAAGAATATCCCTTCCTCCATAACTGTGCCTGGTCTGGAAGTTCATCTCAGCGAACCTGAAGCTGTCTGCTACAGTAAAGTGGTACCGAGGACTGTGGGGTGAGATGAACCAGATCGTGTGGATATTCGTCTTTTGCAACCTTTGTTTTGGAGGAATGGGCATGGACTTGGTGCTTGCAACTGAAGATGCCTTCTGGAGTGTTAAGCCAAGTTTTATGGACTATTCTGATGAGAGTTTGAGAATGTTAAGTGCAGACTGTATTGAACTTCGAGGCTTGGCTTATGAGCCTTCTAAGGGGAAGGAAAGACTGCAGAGGACTTTGTTAGACCTGGGCTACTGGCATAAGGGATGGCTACGTTCTGCTATCCAGGCCCAGAAAGTTTGATCAAGGTTAAATTTGTAATGGACTGATATGCTTGGCTGAAGTTATCGGACTGAGATTTTAAGATTTTAAATTGGAAAACCTCAAGCAAGTTAAAAGCAGAGGCACTGAGACTGGTTTTAGGTTACTGGAGCTTCTATTGTCAACGCATTAGCAATCTTAAGGAAGGTGGAAGGAAGGTGGCCTGACTTGATTTACATTAAAACAATGGAGAGGATGCCTGAGGAAAGACTGTTAAAAATGCAAATTCTTGGAAAGAGCTGACTGGAGAAGGAACCTGCTTTTCAAGGCTATGATTTATTTTGTCCCTGGATTAAGAATATGGCTGTGTCCTGCACACCTGTTATTAGTTTTGGAAATATGAAAAATGCATAGAATGGTCATGAATTGCACACGGTTCCAGGAGCCACTGCTGAGATGCGGCATGAGGCAGGGCATGAAGTCCCTGAAGAATAGGCTGGAAGAGCCTTTTGGAAAATGGACCGTGGTTTGCATGAGACCTGAAGATGTTTTGGATATACCAGGACTGTGCAAAAGGACTACCATGGAGTGCAGTGTTGGCATGGGATGAAAGTTTTCCCTGGCGACCCTCCTCAGTTGGAGCGGCGTTATTGGAAAACCTGGAGACTGTTAGTCTGTGGTTATATTGTACTTGAACTGCAGAAGTTGGATGACTGTTGATGGTGGTTGAGTTTGCTTGTTTTAGTTTCTCCTTGCTATGCCTTATATCAGTTAAAAAATGTTTTACTCTGTGCCTTTACATGTTGAAAGTATTTAACTTGTTTGATTTTACAGGACTGTCTTAAGAGGGTCAAGACTGTGAGACCTTTTGAAATTGGACTGAATACAATTTACAATATGTGATAGTTATAAATCTATTGGGGGCCAGTAGCTAAATATATTGGGGGCCAGGGGTGGAATGTGGTAGTTTGAATATATGTCCCCCAATATATTCAATGTTTCATTACTTTATAGTTTGCATCTTCAATCACCTTGCTAGAGGCAATGTCACTGGGGGCCGGTCTTAAGGTGTGGGTTTGAGATTCCATTGTAAAGATATGCAAATGTGCCTAGCAGGAGTTCCTGAAGTGTGCTGTGTGACCTTTTGGCTGTAGTTTTTGCTCTGTGTGCTGTGGTGGCTGGTTGGTTTTTCTCTCTCTCTTGCCTGGTCCTGTGAAGAGCAGGCTGCTTCTCCTGCTTTTATGGAACTTCCCCTGGATCTGTAAGCTTCAATAAAGAATACCCCTTCCTCCATAACTGTGCCTGGTCTGGAAGTTCATCTCAGCGAACCTGAAGCTGTCTGCTACACTACTTTAGAAATCAAACTAATCTACTAAGTTGTACATATTGTTAGATTACACAAACCAGGAAAGTATCAACTTGCTGCACTCAACCGGCTTCTTGGGAAAGCAACTCATTCTGAGAACAGAACTAGCTTATTTCACATAGTACATTGTTCAGCAATGAAGACCTCTGTTTTCTAAGCAAACTACTTTAGAAAAGAAACGAATCTACAAAGTTGGATATCTTGTTAGATTATACAAACCAGGAAGGTATCAACTTGCTGCACTCAGCCATCTTCGTGGGAAAACAACTCATTCCAAGAACAGAACTACCTTAATTCACCCTGTACAGCTTTCTGCAAAGAAGACCTTTTTTTCTAGGCAAACTACTTTAGAAATGAAACGAATCTACTAAGTTGTAGATCTGGTTAGATTACACAAACCATGAAAGTTGGATCTTGCTGCACTCAACCGTATTCGTAGGAGAGCATGTCATTCCGAAAACACAAGTAGCTTATTTCACACTGTATAGTTTTTGGCAATGAATATCTTCGTTTTTTAAGCTAACTACTTTATAAATGAAAAAAACCTACGAATTTGCATGTCTTGTTAGATTCCACAAACCTGGAATGTATCAACTTGCTGTGCTGAACCGTCTTCTTGGGAAAGCAACTCATTCCAAGAACAGAACTAGCTTATTTCACAAAGTACAGTGTTCGGAAAAGATGAACTTTGTTTTCTCAGCAAACTACTTTGGAAATGCAATGATTCTACTAAGTTGTACATCGTTTTTGATTACACAAACCTGGAAAGTATCAACTTGCTGCACCCAACCATCCTCGTGGGAAAGCAACCCATTCCCAGAACAGAACTAGCTTATTTCACAAACTACAGTGTTCAGCAATGAATATCTTTGTTTTCTAAGCAAACTACTTTAGAAATGAAAAGAATCTACTAAGCTGTGTATCTTGTTAGATTACACAATCCAGGAAAGTATCAACTTCCTGCAGTGAACCATCTTCGTGGGAAAGCAACTCATTCTGGGAACAGAACTAGCTTATTTCACACTGTAAAATGTTTGGCAATGAAGATATTTGTCTTCTAAGGAAACTACTTTACTAATGAAATGAATCTACTAAGTTGTACATCTTTTTTGATTACACAAATCAGGAAAGTTTCAACTAGCTGCACTGAACGGTCTTCGTAGTAAAGCAACTCATTTTGAGAATGGAACTAGCTTATTTCACACAGTACATCTTCTGGCAATGAAGATCTTTCTTATTATAAGCAAACTACTTTAGAAATGAAACGAATTTACTAAGTTTTACATCTTTTTAGATTACACAAACCAGGAAAGTATCAACTTGCTGCACTCAACCATCTTTGTGGAAAGCAACTCATTCCCAGAAGAGAACTAGTTTATTTCACAAAGTACACTATTCAGCAATGAAGATCTTTGTTTTCTAAGAAAACTACTTTAGAAATGAAACAAATGTACTCAACTGTACATCTTGTTAGATTACACAATCCAGGAAAGTATCAACTTCCTACACTCAGCCATCTTCGTGGGAAAGTAACTCATTCCGAGAACAGAACTAGCTTATTTCACACAGTACAGTGTTCGGCAATGAAGACCTTCGTTTTCTAAGGAAACAACTTTAGAAATGAAACGAATCTACTAAGTTATACATCTTGTAAGATTACACAAACCAGTAAAGTATCAACTTGCTGCACTCAACCGTCTTCGTAGGAAAGCAACTCAATCCAAGAAATGAACCAGCTTATTTCACATGGTACAGTGTTCGGGAATGAAGATCTTTGTTTTCTAAGCAAACTACTTTAGAAATGAAACAAACCTACTATGCTGTACATCTTGTTAGATTACAAATTCCAGGAAAGTATCAACTTCCTTCAATCAACATGCTTCGTGGGAAAGCAACTCAACCCAAGAACAAAACTAGCTTATACTGTTCAGCACTGAAGACCATTGTTTTCTAAGCAACATACTTTGAAATGAAACGAATCTAATAGTTGTACATCTTGTTAGATTACACAAACCAGGAAAGTTTGATCTTGTTAGACTCAACCGACCTCGTAGGAACACACCTCATTCTGCAAACAGAACAAGCTTATTTCACACAGAACAGTGTTCAGCAATGAAGTTCTTTGTTTTCTAAGCAAACTACTTTAGAAATGAAACGAATCTACTAAGTTGTACATCTTGTTAGATTACACTAACCAGGAAAGTTTGATCTTGTTGCACTCAAACGACCTTGTAGGAAAGCATCTCATTCATTGTGGGAAAGCAACTCATTCCAAGAACAGAACTAGCTTATTTCACACAGTACAGTGTTCAGCAATGAAGGTCTTTGTTTTCTAGGCAAACTACTTTAGAAATGAAACGAATCTACTAAGTTGTACATCTTGTTAGATTACACAAACTAGGAAAGTATCAACTTGTTGCACTCAAGCGTCTTCGTGGGAAAGCAACTCATTCCCAGAACAGAAGTAGCTTATCACACAGTATAGTGTTTGACAATGAAGACGTTTGTTTTCTAAGCAAAATGCTCTATAAATTAATCAAATCTACTGAGTTGTACATCTTGTTAGATTATACAAACCAGGAAACTTTTATCTTGCTGCACTCAACAGTCTTCGTAGTACAGCAACTCATTCCGAGAACAGAACTAGCTTATTTTATACAGTAGAGTTTTTGGAAATGAAGATCTTTCTTATTTTAAGCAAACTACCTTGAAATGAAATAAATATACTAAGTTTTACATCTTCTTATATTACACAAACCAGGAAAGTTGTACATGTTTTTACATTACACAATCCAGGAAAGTATCAACTTCCTGCACTCAACTTTCTTCATAGGAAAGCAACTCATTCCAAGAACGGAACTAGCTTATTTCACACAGTACAGTGTTCGGCATTGAACACCTTTTTTTCTAAGCAAAATACTTTAGAAACGAAATGAATATACTAGTTGTACACCTAGTTAGATTACACAAACCTGGAAAGTTTGGTCTTGCTGCACTCAACCGACTTTGTAGGAATGAAGTGCTATGTTTGGGATTGAAGACCTTTGTTTTCTGAGCAAAATACTTTATAAATGAAACGAATCTACTAGTTGTACACCTTGTTAGATTACACAAACCAGGAAAGTTTGGTCTTGCTGAACTCAACCGACTTTGTAGGAATACATTTCATACAGTGAACAGAACTAGCTAATTTCACACAGTACAGTTTTCAGCAATGAAGATATTTATTTTCTAAGCAAACTAGTGTAGAAATGAAACGAATCTACTACGTTGTATATCTTGGTAGATTACACATACCTGGAATGTACCAAATTGCTACACTCAACCATCCTCATAGTAAAGCAACTCATTCCAATAACAGGACTAGCTTATTTCACACAGTACAGTTTTTGGCAATGAAGGTCTTTCTTATTTTAAGCAAATTACTTTGCAAATGAAAGGGATCTACTAAGTTGTACATCTTGTTAGAATACACAAACCAGTAAAGTATCAAAATCCTGCACTCAATTGTCTTCGTAGGAAAGCCACTCATTCCGAGTACCGAACCAGCATTTTCCAAATGGTACAGTGTTCAGCAATGAAGATCTTGGTTTTCTAAGCAAAGTACTTTAGAAATGAAATGAATCTACTAAGTTGTACATCTTTTTCTATTACACAAAACCAGGAAAGTATCAAATTCCCGCACTCAAACATCTTCATGGGAAAGCAACTCATTCTGAGAACAGAACTAGCTTATTTCGTACAGTAGAGTTTTTGGTAATGAAGACCTTTCTTATTTTAAGCAAACTACTTTAAATGAAATGAATATACTAAGTTGTACATCTTAGATTACACAAACCAGGAAAGTATCAACTTCCTGCACTCAACCTTCGTCGTGGGAAAGCAACTCATTCCAAGAACGGAACTATCTTATTTCACACAGTACAGTGTTCGGCATTGAAGACCTTTGTTTTCTAAGCAAAATACTTTAGAAATGAAACTAATATACTAGGTGTACACCTTGTTAGATTACACAAACCAGGAAAGTTTGGTCTTGCTGCACTCAACCGACTTTGTAGGAAAGAAACTCATTCCAAGAACAGAACTAGCTTATTTCACACAGTACAGTGTTCTGCAATGAAGACATTTGTTTTCTAGGCAAACTGCTTTAGAAGTGAAAGGAATCTACTAAGTTGTACTTCTTGATAGATTACAAAATCCAGTAAAGTATCAACTTGCAGCACTCAACCCTCATGGTAGAAAAGAAACTCATTCCAAGAACAGAACTATCTTATTTCACACGTCTTACTGGGAGAGCAACTGATTCTGAGAACAGAACTAGCTTATTTCACACAATACCGTTTTCAGCAATGAAGATCTTTGTTTTCTAAGCAAACTACTTTAGAAATGAAACGAATCTACTAAGTTGTACATCTTTTTACATTACACAATCCAGGAAAGTATCAACTTCCTGCAATCAACGTTCTTCGTGGGAAAGCAACTCATTCCAAGAACGGAACTAGCTTATTTAACACAGTATAGTGTTCGGCACTGAAGACCTTTGTTTTCTAAGCAAAATACTTTAATAATGAAACTAATCTACTAGTTGCATATCTTGTTAGATTACACCATCCAGGAAAGTATGATCTTGCTGCACTCAACCGACTTCCTAGGATCGCATGTCATTCCGCGAACAGAACTAGCTTATTTCACACAGTACACTGTTCAGCAATGAAGATCTTTGTTCTAAGAAAACTGCTTTAGAAATGAAACGAATCTACTAAGGTGTATATCTTGTTATATTACACAAACCAGGAAGTATCAACTTGCTGCACACAACCGTCTTTGTGGGAAAGCAAGTCATTCTGAGAAGAGAACTAGCTTATTTCACAGTACAGTATTCAGCAATGAAGATATTTTTTTTCTCAGCAAACTACTTTAGAAATGAAATGAATCTACTAAGTTGTATATCTTGTTAGATTACACATGCCTGGAAAGTACCAACTTGCTACACTCAACCGTCTTCATAGTAAAGCAAATCATTACAAGAACAGAACTAGCTTATTTCACACAGTACAGTTTCTTGCAATGAAGATCTTTCTTATTTTAAGCAAACTACTTTGGAAATGAAACGAATTTACAAAGCTGTACATGTTCTAACATTACACAAACCAGGAAAGTATCAACTTGCTGCACTCAACCATCTTCGTGAGAAAGCAACTCATTCCCAGAAGAGAACTAGCTTATTTCACAAAGCACAGTAATCGGCAATGAAGATCTTTGTTTTCTAAGCAAACTACTTTAGAAATAAAATGAATGTACTAAACTGTACATCTTGTTAGATTACACAATCCAGGAAAATATCAACTTCCTGCACTCAACCTTCTTCTTGGGAAAGTAACTCATTCCGATAACAGAACTGGTTTATTTCCCACAGTACAGTGCTCAGCAATAAAGACCTTTGTTTTCTAAGGAAACAACTTTAGAAATGAAACGAATCTACTAAGTTGTACATCTTGTAAGATTACACAAACCAGTAAAGTATCAACTTGCTGCACTCAACCGTCGTCTTAGGAAAGCAACTCATTCCGAGGAACAAACCAGCTTATTTCACACGGTACAGTGTTCAGAAATGAAGATCTTTGTTTTCTAAGCAAACTACTTTAGAAATGAAACGAACCTACTAAGCTGTACATCTTTTTAGATTACACAATCCAGGAAAGTATCAACTTCCTGCACTCAACATTCTTCATGAGAAACCAATTCATTCCAAGAACGGAACTAGCTTATTTAACATAGTATAGTGTTCTGGAACTGAAGACCTTTGTTTTCTAAGGAAAATACTTTGAAATGAAACAAGTCTACTAGTTCTACATCTTGTCAGATTACACAAAGCAGGAAAATTTGATCTGTTTGCACTCAACCAAACTCTTAGGAATGCATCTCATTCTTCGAACAGAACTAGCTTATTTCACACAGTACAGTGTTCGGAAATGAAGTTCTTTTTTTTCTAAGCTAACTACTTTAGAAATGAAACGAATCTACTAAGTTGTACATCTTGTTAGATTACACAAACCAGGAAAGTATCAACTTGCTGCACACAACCGTCGTCGTGGGAAAGCAACTCATTCCAGAACAGAAGTAGCTTGTCACACAGTATAGTGTTTGGCAATGATTCCTTTGTTTTCTAAGCAAAATACTCTATAAATTAAATGAATCTACTAAGTTGCACATCTTGTTAGATTACACAAACCAGGAAAGTATCAACTTGCTGCACTCAACCGTCTTCGTACTACAGCAACTCATTCCGAGAACACAACTAGCTTATTTCATACACTACAATTTTTGGCAATGAAGATCTTTCTTATTTTAAGCAAACTACTTTGAATGAAATGAATATACTAAGTTGTACATCTTCTTAGATTACACAAACCAGGAAAGTATCAACTTCCTGCACTCAACCTTCTTTGTGGGAAACCAACTCATTCCAAAAACGGAACTAGCTTATTTCACACAGTACAGTGTTCGGCTTTGAAGACCTTTGTTTTCTAAGCAAAATACTTTAGAAATGAAACTAATCTACTAGTTGTACACCTTGTTAGATTACACAAACCAGGAAAGTTTGGTCTTGCTGCACTCAACCGACTTTTAGGAATGCATCTCATTCAGCGAACCGAACTAGTTTATTTCACACAGTACAGTATTCGGCAATGAAGATCTTTGTTTTCTAAGCATACTACTGTAGAAATGAAACGAATCTACTACGTTGTACATCTTGGTAGATTACACATACCAGGAAAGTACCAAATTGCTACACTCAACCGTCTTCATAGTAAAGCAACTCATTCCTAGAACAGAACTAGCTTATTTCATACAGTACAATATTTGGCAATGAAGATCTTTCTTATTTTAAGCAAACTACTTTGCAAATGAAACGAATCTATTAACTTGTACATCTTCTTAGATTACACAAACCAGTAAAGTATCAACTTTCTGCACTCAACCATCTTCGTAGGAAAGCAACCCATTCTGACTACCGAACCAGATTTTTTAACATGGTACAGTGTTCGGAAATGAAGATCTTTGTTTTCTAAGCAAACTAGTTTAGGAATGAAAAGAATCTACTAAGTTGTACATCTTTTTCGATTACACAAAACGAGGAAATTATCAACTTACTACACTCAATCATCTTCATGGGAAAGCAACTCATTCTGAGAACAGAACTAGCTTAATTCACGCAGTACAGTGTTCGGAAATGAAGACCTTTGTTTTCTAAGCAAACTACGTTAGAAATGAAACGAATCTACTTAGTTGTACATCTTTTTACATTACACAGTGCAGGAAAGTATCAACTTCCTGCAATCAACTTTCTTCATGGGAAAGCAACTCATTCCAAGAACGGAACTAGCTTATTTCACAGAGTACAGTGTTCGGCACTGAAGACCTTTGTTTTCTAAGCAAAATACTTTAGAAATGAAACTAATGTACTATTTGTACATCTTCTTAGATTACACCATCCAGGAAAGTTTGATCTTGCTGCACTCAATCATCTTTGAAGGAACGCATCTCATTCCGTGAACAGAACGACCTTATTTCACAAAGTACAGTGTTTGTCAATGAAGATCTTTGTTTTCTAAGCAAACTACTTTACAAATGAAACGAATCTACTAAGTTGTACATCTTGTTAGATTATACAAACCAGGAAACTTTCATCTTGCTTGCACTCAACAGTCTTCATAGTACAGCAACTCATTCTGAGAACATAACTAGCTTTTTTCATACAGTAGAGTTTTTGGTAATGAAGATATTTCTTATTTTAAGCAAACTACTTTGAAATTAAATGAACATATTAAGTTGTATATCTTCTTAGATAACACAAACCAGGAAAGTATCCACTTCCTGCACTCAACATTCTTCGTGGGAAAGCAACTCATTCCAAGAATGGAACTAGCTTATTTCACACAGTACAGTGTTCAGCATTGAAGACCTTTGTTTTTGAAGCAAAATACTTTAGGAACGAAATGAATATACTACTTGTACACCTTGTTAGATTACACAAACCAGGAAAGTTTGGTCTTGCTGCACTCAACCAACTTTGTAGGAATGCATCTCATTCAGCAAACAAAACTAGCTTATTTCATACAGTACAGTGTTCAGCAATGAAGACATTTGTTTTGTAAGCAAACTACTTTAGAAATGAAACGAATCTACTAAGTTGTACTTCTGGATAATTACACAAACCAGTAAAGTATCAACTTGTTGCGCTTAACCCTCTTCGTAGTAAAGCAACTCATTCCAGGAACAGAACTAGCTTATTTCACACAACATAGTTTTTGGCAATGAAGATCTTTGTTTTCTAAGCAAACTACTTTAGAAATGAAACGAATCTAATAAATTGTATATCTTTGTACATTATACAATCCAGGAAAGTATCCACTTGCTGCACACAACCATATTCGTATCAACTTCCTACACTCAACTTTCTTCGTGGAAAAGCAACTCATTCCAAAAATGGAACTAGCTTATTTCGCACAGAACAGTGTTCGGCATTGAAGACCTTTGTTTTCTAAGCAAAATACTTGAGAAATGAAACGAATCTACTAGTTGAACACCTTGTTAGATTACAGAAACCAGGAAAGTTTGGTCTTGCTGCACTCAACCGACTTTATAGGAATGCATCTCATTCAGCGAACAGAACTAGCTTATTTCACACAGTACAGTTTTTGGCAATGAAGATCTTTCTTATTTTACACACACTACTTTGCAAATGAAACAAATCTACTAAGTTGTGCATTTTGTTAGATTACACAAACCAGTAAAGTATCAACTTGCTGCACTCATCCATCTTCGTAGGAAAGCAACACATTCTGAGTACCGAACCAGCTTTTTTCACATGGTACAGTGTTCAGAAATGAAGATCTTTGTTTTCTAAGCAAACTAGTTTAGAAATGAAAAGAATCTCCTAAGTTGTACATCTTTTTCGATTACACAAAACCAGGAAAGTATCAACTTCCTGCACTCAATCATCTTCATGGGAAAGCAACTCATTCCGAGAACAGAAATAGCTTATTTCACACAGTCCAGTGTTCCGAAATGAAGACCTTTGTTTTCTAAGCAAACTACTTTATAAATGAAAGGAATCTACTAAGTTGTACTTCTTGATAGATTACACAAACCAGTAAAATATCAGCTTGCTGAACTCAACCGTCTTAGTGGGAGAGCAACTGATTCCGAGAACAGAACTAGCTTATTTCACACAATACCGTTTTCAGAATGAAGATCTTTGTTTTGTAAGCAAACTACTTTAGAAATGAAACGAATCTACTACGTTCTACATCATTTTACATTGCACAATTCAGGAAAGTATCAATGTTTGGCAATGAAGACCTTTGTTTTTCAAACAAACAACTTCAATAAACTTTCTTTGTTTTCTAAGCAAACTACTTTAGGAAACGAAGCAACTCATTCCAATAATGGAAGTAGCTCATTTCACACAGTACAGTGTTCGGCACTGAAGACCTTTGTTTTCTAAGCAAAATACTTTAGAAATGAAACGAATCTACTAGTTGTACATCTTGTTAGATTACACTAACCAGGAAAGTTTGATCTTGCTGCACTCAACTGTCTTCGTAGGAACGCATCTCATTGTGCGAACAGAACGGCCTTATTTCACAAAATACGGTGTACAAGAACGTTTGGAACTTTGTTTTCTAAGCAAACTACTTTACAAATGAAACAAATATACTAAGTTGAACATCTTGTTAGATTACACAAACCAGGAAACTTTGATCTTGCTGCACTCAACTGTTTTTGTAGTACAGCTACTCATTCCCAGAACAAGAGTAGCTTATTTCATACATTGAGTTTTTGTTAATGAAGATCTTTCTTATTTTAAGCAAAGTACTTTGAAATGAAATGAATATACTAAATTGTACATCTTCTTAGATTACACAAACCAGGAAAGTATCCACTTCCTGAACTCAACCTTCTTCATGGAAAAGCAACTCATTCCAAGAACGGAACTAGCTTATTTCACACAGTACAGTGTTTGGCATTGAAGACCTTTGTTTTCTAAGCAAAATACTTTAGAAATGAAACGAATCTACTAGTTGTACACCTTGATAGATTACACAAACCAGGAAATTTTGGTCTTGCTGCACTCAACCGAATTTGCAGGAACGCATGTAATTCAGTGAACAAAACTAGCTTATTTCACACAGTACAGTGTTCAGCAATGAAGATCTTTGTTTTCTAAGCAAACTAGTGTAGAAATGAAAAGAATCTACGACATTGTACATCTTGGTAGATTACACACACCTGGAAAGTACCAAACTGCTACACTGAACTGACTTCATAGTAAAGCAACTCATTCCAAGAACAGAACTAGCTTATTTCACACTGTACAGTTTTTGGCAAAGAAGACCTTTCTTATTTTAAACAAAATACTTTGCAAATGAAATGAATCTACTAAGTTGTACATCTTTTCAGATTACAAAAACCAGGAAAGTTTCATCTTGCTGCTCTCAACCGTCTTCGTAGAAAAGCATTTCATTCCGAGAACATAACGAGCTTATTTCACACTGTATTTTGTTGGACAATGAAGATCTATGTTTTCTATGCAAACTGCTTTAGCAATGAAACGAATCTACTAAGTGTACATCTTGTTAGATTACACAAACCAAGAAGGTATCAACTTGCTGCACTCAACCGTCTTCTTGGGAAAGCAACTCAATCCGAGAACAGAACTAACTTATTGCACATAGTACAGTTTTCGGGAATGAAGATCTTTTTTCTTAAGAAAACTACTTTGGAAATGAAACGAATCTACTAAGTTGTACATCTTGTTAGATTATAAAAATCAGGAAAGTATCAACTTGCTGAACTCAACCGTCATCGTAGTAAAGGAACTCATTCCGAGAACGGAACTAGTTTATTTCACACAGTACAGTTATCGGCACTGAAGATCTTGTTTTTTAAGCAAAGTACTTTAGAAATGAAACGAATCTACTAAATTGTACATCTTTATAGATTGCCCACAGCAGGAACGTTTGATCTTCCTGAACTCAACCGTCTTCGTAGGATAGCAACTCATTCCAAGAACAGAACTAACTTATTTCACACAGTACAGTTTTCAGCAATAAACATCTTTGTTTTTTAAGCAAACTACTTTAGAAATGATACGAATCTACGAAATTGTACATCTTCTTAAATTACACAAACCAGGAATGTATCAACTTGCAGCACTCAACCGTCTTTGTAGTAAAGCAACTCATTCCGAGAACAGAACTAACTTATTTCACACATACAGTTTTCAGCAATGAAGATCTTTGTTTTTTAAGGAAACTACTTTAGAAATGAAACAAATCTACTAAGTTGTACATCTTGTTAGATTACACAATCGAGGACATTTTGATCTTGCTGCACTCAACCGTCTTTGGAAGAAAGCAACTCATTCCTAGAAACAGAACTAGCATATGTCAAACTGTACAGTCTTCAGAAATAAAGATCATTATTTTCTAAGCAAACTACTTCAGAAATGAAACGAATCTACAAAGTTGTACATCTTGTTAGTTTACACAAACCAGGAAAGTATCAACTTCCCACACTCAACCTTCTTCATGGGAAAGCAACTCATTCCAAGAACAGAACTAGCTTATTTCACACTGTACAATGTTCGCAATGAAGATCTTTTCTTTCTAAACAAACTACTTTAGAAATGAAACAAATCTACTAAGTTGTACATCTTGTTAGATTACACAAACCAGGAAAGTATCAACTTGCTGCACTCAACCGTCTTGTTGTGAAAGCAACTCATTCCAAGAACAGAACTAGCTTATTTCACAAAGTACAGTGTTCGAAAGAAGATCTATGTTTTTCTCAAGCAAACTACTTTAGAAATGAAATGAATCTACTAAGTTGTACATCTTGGTAGATTGCACAAACCAGTAAAGTATCAACTTCCTGGATGCAACCATCTTCATGGGAAAGCTACTCATTTCAAGAACAGAACTAGCTTATTTCACACAGTACAGCGTTTGGCAATGAAGATCTTTGTTTTCTAAGGAAACGACTTTAGAAATGAAACGAATCTACTAAGATGTACATCCTGATAGATTACACAAACCAAGAAAGTATCAACTTGGTGCACTCAACCGTCTTTCTAGTAAAGCAACTCATTCCGATCACAGAACTAGCTTGTTTCACACAATACAGTTTTCAGCAATGAAGATCTTTGTTTTCTAATTAAAGTACTTTAGAAATGAAATGAATCTACTAAGTTGTACATCTTGTTTGATTACACAAACCAGGAAAGTTTGATCTTGCTGCTCTCAACCGACATCATAGGAACGCATATCATTCTGTGAACAGAACTAGCTCATTTCACACAATACAGTGTTTGGCAATGAAGATCTTTGTTTTTTAAGCAAAGTACTTTAGAAATGAAACGAGTCTACTAAGTTGTACATCTTGTTAGATTACACAAAGGAGGAAAGTATCAACTTCTGCACTCAAAAATCTTCGTGGGAAAGCAACTCATTCCGAGAACAGAACTAACTTATTTCACACAGTACAGTTTTCAGCAATAAACATCTTTGTTTTTTAAGCAAACTACTTTAGAAATGAAATGAATCTACGAAATTGTACATCTTCTTAGATTACACAAACCAGGAATGTATCAACTTCCCACACTCAACGATCTTCATGGGAAAGCAACTCATTCTGAGAACAGAACTAGCTTATTTCACACTGTACAATGTTCAGCAATGAAGATCTTTTATTTCTAAGGAAACTACTTTAGAAATGAAACAAATCTACTACGTTGTACATCTTGTTAGATTACACAAACTGGGAAAGTATCAACTTGCTGCACTCAACCGTCTTCGTGTGAAAGCAACTCATTCCGAGAACAGAACTACCTTATTTCACAAAGTACAGTGTTCGGAAAGAAGATCTATGTTTTCTCAGCAAACTACTTTAGAAATGAAATGAATCTACTAAGTTGTACATCTTGGTAGATTGCACAAACCAGTAAAGTATCAACTTCCTGGATGCAACCATCTTCATGGGAAAGCTACTCATTTCAAGAACAGAACTAGCTTATTTCACACAGTACAGCGTTTGGCAATGAAGATCTTTGTTTTCTTAGGAAACGACTTTAGAAATGAAACGAATCTACTAAGATGTACATCCTGATAGATTACACAAACCAAGAAAGTATCAACTTGGTGCACTCAACAGTCTTTCTAATAAAGCAACTCATTCCGATCACAGAACTAGCTTGTTTCACACAATACAGTTTTCAGCAATGAAGATCTTTGTTTTCTAATTAAAGTACTTTAGAAATGAAATGAATCTACTAAGTTGTACATCTTGTTTGATTAAACAAACCAGGAAAGTTTGATCTTGCTGCACTCAACCGACATCATAGGAACACATCTCATTCCGTGAACAGAAGTAGCTCATTTCACACAGTACAGTGTTTGGCAATGAAGATCTTTGTTTTCAAAGCAAAGAACTTTAGAAATGAAACGAGTCTACTAAGTTGTACATCTTGTTAGATTACACAAACGAGGAAAGTATCAAATTCTGCACTCAAAAATCTTCGTGGGAAAGCAACTCATTCCGAGAACAGAACTAGCTTATTTCACAAAGTACAGTGTTCAGCAATGAAGATCTTTGTTTTCTAAGAAAACTACTTTAGAAATGAAACGAATCTACTAAGTTGTACATCTTCTTAGATTACGAAAACCCGGAACGTTTGATCTTGCTGCCCTCAACTGTCTTCGTAGGAAAGCAACTCATTCTGAGAACAGATCTAGCTTATTTCACACAGAACAGTTTTTGGAAATGAAGGTATTTGTTTTCTAAGCAAACTACATTATAAATAAAATGAATCTATTAATTTGTACATCTTCTTAGATTACACACACCAGAAAAGGTTGAAATTGCTCCACTCAACCATCTCGATAGGAAAGCATCTCATTTCGTGAACAGAAGTAGCTTATTTCACACAGTACAGTGTTTGGCAATGAAGATCTTTGTTTTCTAAGCAAAATACTTTAGAAATGAAACGAATCTACTAAGTTGCACATCTTGTTAGATTACACAAACCAGGAACGTTTGATCTTGCTGCAATCAACCGTCTTTTGAGGAAAGCATGTCATTCCGAGAACAGATCTAGCTTATTTCACACTGTACAGTGTTCGGCAATGAAGATCTTTGTTTACTAAGCAAACTACTTTAGAAATAAAACGAATCTACTAAGTTGTACTTCTTGTTAGATTACACAATCCAGGAAAGTATCAACTTCCTCCACTCAACAATCTTAGTGGGAAAGCAACTCATTCCGAGAACAGAACTAGCTTATTTCACACAGTACAGTGTTCGGCAATGAAGATCTTTGTTTTCTAAGCAAATTACCTTAGATATAAAATGAACCTATTAATTTGTACGTCTTGTTAGATTACACAAACCAGGAAAGTTTGATCTTGCTGCACTCAATCGTCTTCATAGGAAAGCAACTCATTCCAAGAACAGAACTAGCTTATTTCACACTGTACAGTGTTCGAAATGAAGATCTTTGTTTTCTAAGTAAACTACTTTAGAAATGAAATGAATCTACTAACTTGTATATCTTGTTAGATTACACAAACCAGGAAAGTATCAACTTGCTGCACTCAACCAGCAACTCATTCCAAGAATGAAGTATCTTATTTCACACAGTACAGTGTTCAGAATGAAGACCTTTGTTTTCTAAAAATACATTCTACTAAGAACACAAACCAGAAAGTTTCAACTTGCTGAACTCAACAGCTTTGTAGAAAAGCAACTCATTCAGCAGAACAGAACTAGCTGTTTGGCAATGAAGATCTTTGTTTTTAAGCAAACTACCTTAGAAATGAAAAGAATCTACTAAGCTGTATATCTTGTTAGATTACACAAACCAGGAAAGTATCAAATTGCTGCACTCAACCATCTTCATAGGGAAGCAACTCATTCCAAGAAACAGAACTAGCTTATTTCACACAGTACAGTGTTTGGCAATGAAGACCTTTGTTTTCTAAGGCAAACTACTTTAGAAATGAAACGAATCTACTAAGTTGTACATCTTGTTAGATTACACAAACCAGGAAAGTTTGATCTTGCTGCATCCAACCGTCTTGTAGGAAAGCATGTCATTCCGAGAACAGAACTAGCTTATTATACACTGTACAATGTTCAGCAATGAAGATATTTGTTTTGTAAGCAAACTACTTTAGAAATGAAATTAATCTACTAAGATGTACATCTTGTTAGATTACACAAAACCAGGAAAGTATCAACTTGCTGCACTCAACCATCTTCATGGGAAAGCAACTCATTCTGAGAACAGAACTAGCTTATTTCACAAAGTACAGTGTTCTGAAATGAAGATCTTTGTTTTCTAAGCAAACTACTTTTGAAATGAAATAAATCTACTAAGTTGTACATCTTATAAGATTACACAAACCAGGAAAGTATTAACTTCCTGCACTCAACCATCTTTTGTGGGAAAGCAACTCATTCCAAGAACAGAACTAGCTTATTTCACACAGTACAGTGTTCGGCAATGAAGATCTTTGTTTTCTAAGCAAAATACTTTAGAAATGAAAAGAATCTACTAAGTTGTACACCTTGTTAGATTACACAAACCAGGAAAGTTTCACTTGCTGCACTCAACGTCTTTGTAGGAAAAGCAACTCATTCCAAGAACAGAACTAGCTTATTTCACAAAGAACAGTGTTTGGCAATGAAGATCTTTGTTTTCTAATCAAACTACTTTAGAAATGAAACGAATCTACTAAGTTGTACATCTTGTTAGATTACACAAATCAGGAAAGTATAAACTTGCTGCACTCAACAGTCTTATTTCAGTAAAGCAACTCATTCTGAGAACAGAACTAGCTTATTTCACACAGTACATTTATTGGCAATGCAGATCTTGTTTTTTTAAGAAAAGTACTTTAGAAATGAAATGAACCTATTAAATTGTACATCTTGTGAGATTACACAAAGCAGGAACGTTTGATCTTTCTGTACTCAACCGTCTTCGTGGAAAAGCAACTCATTCCAAGAACAGAACTAGCTTATTTAACACAGTACAGTGTTAGGCAAAGAAGATATTTGTTTTCTAAGCAAAACTACTTTAGAAATGAAACTAATCTACTATTTGCACATCTTGTTAGATTACACAAACCAGGAAAGTATCAACTTGCTGCACTCAACCTTCTTCCTAGGAAAGCAAATCATTCCGAGAACAGAACTAGCTTATTTCACACAGTACAGATTTCAGAAATGAAGATCTTTGTTTTTTAAGAAAACTACTTTGAAATGAAACGAATCTACTAAGTTGTACATCTTGTTAGATTACACAAACCAGGAAAGTTTCAACTTGCTGCACTCAACCGTCTTCGTGGGAAAGCAACTCATTCTGAGAACAGAACTAGCTTATTTCACACAGTACAGTGTTCAGCAATGAAGATCTTTGTTTTCTAAGCAAACTACTTTAGAAATGAAAAGAATCTACTAAGTTGTACATCTTGTTAGATTACACAAACCAGGAAAGTATCAACTTCCTGCACTCAACCATCTTCATAGTAAAGCAACTCATTCAAAGAACAGAACTAGCTTATTTCACAGAGTACAGTTTTGGGCAATGAAGAACTTTTTTTTAAGCAAACTACTTTAGAAATGAAACGAATCTACTGAGATGTACATCTTAATAGATTACACAAACCAGTAAAGTATCAACTTGCTGCACTCAACCATCTTTGTACTAAAGCAACTCATTCCCAGAACAGAACTAACATTTTTCACAAAGTACAGTTTTCAGCAATGAAGATCTTTGTTTTCTAAGCAAACTACTTTAGAAATGAAACGAATCTACTAAATTGTACATCTTGTTAGATTACACAATCCAGGAAAGTATCAACTTCCTGCACTCAACTATCTTCATGGGAAAGCAACTCATTCCGAGAACAGAACTAGCTTTATTTCACACAGTACAGTGTTCAGCAATGAAGACCTTTGTTTTCTAAGCAAACTATGTTAGAAATGAAACGAATCTACTAAGTTGTACATCTTATTTGATTACACAAACCAGGAAAGTATCAACTTGCTGCACTCAACCGTCTTCTTAGGAAAGCAACTCATTCCGAGAACAGAACTAGGTTATTTCACAGAGTACAGTGTTCACAATGAAGATCTTTGTTTTCTAAGCAAACTACTTTAGAAATGAAACGAATCTACTAAGTTGTACATCTTGTTAGATTACACAAACCAGAAAAGTATCAACTTGCTGCACTCAACATTCTTCATGAGAAAGCAAATCATTCCAAGAACAGAACTAGCTTATTTCACACAGTACAGTGTTCTGGCAATGAAGATCTTTGTTTTTTAAGCAAACTACTTTAGAAATGAAACAAATCTACTAAGTTGTACATCTTGTTAGATTACACAAACCAGGAAAGTATCAACTTGTTGCACTCAACCATCTTCGTGGGAATGCAACTCATTCCCAGAACAGAACTAGCTTATTTCACACAGTACAGTGTTCGGCCATGAAGATCTTTTTTTCTAAGCAAACTACTTTAGAAATGAAACGAATCTACTAAGTTGTACATCTTGTTAGATTACACAAACCAGGAAAGTATCAACTTCCTGCAACTCAACCCTCTTCATGGGAAAGCAACTCATTCCAAGAACAGAACTAGCTTATTACACAAAGTACAGTGTTTGGCAATGAAGATCTTTGTTTTCTAAGTAAATTACTTTACAGATGAAACGAATCTACTAAGTTGTACATCTTGTTAGATTACACAAACCAGGAAAGTATCAACTTGCTGCACTCAACCTTCTTTGTGGGAAAGCAACTCATTCCAAGAACAGAACTAGCTTATTTCACACAGTACAGTGTTTGGCAATGAAGACCTTTGTTTTCTAAGCAAAATACTTTAGAAATGAAAAGAATCTACTAAGTGTACATCTTGTTAGATTACACAAACCAGGAAAGTTTGATCTTGCTGCACTCAACCTGTCTTCGTAGGAAACCAACTCATTCCAAGAACAGAACTAGCTTATTTCACACAGTACAGTGTTTGGCAATGAAGATCTTTGTTTTCTAAGCAAACTACTTTAGAAATGAAACAAATCTACTAAGTTGTACATCTTGTTAGATTACACAAACCAGGAAAGTTTGGTCTTGCTGCACTCAACCGTCTTTTAGTAATGCAACTCATTCCCAGAACAGAACTAGCTTATTTCACACAGTACAGTTTTTGGCAATGAAGATCTTTGTTTTTTAAGCAAACTACTTTAGAAATGAAATGAATCTACTAAATTGTACATCTTGTTAGATTACACAAACCAGGAAAGATTTAACTTGCTGAACTCAACCATCTTCATAGTAAAGCAACTCATTCCGAGAACAAAACTAGCTTATTTCACACAGTACAGTGTTTGGCAATGAAGACCTTTGTTTTCTTAGCAAACTCCTTTAGAAATTAAACGAATCTACTAATTTGTACATCTTGTTAGATTTCACAAGCCAGGAAAGTATCAACTTGCTGCACTCAACCATCTTTACAGGAAACATGTCATTCTGAGAACAGAACCAGCTTATTTCACACAGTACAGTGTTCGAAATGAAGATCTTTGTTTTCTAAGCAAACTAGTTTAGAAATGAAAAGAATCTACTAAGTTGTACATCTTGTTAGATTACACAAACCAGGAAAGTATCAACTTGCTACACTCAACTGACTTCATGGGAAAGCAACTCATTTTGAGAAGAGAATTAGGTTATTTCAGACAGTACAGTTTTCAAAAATGAAAATCTGTGTTTTCTAATCGAACTACTTTAGAAATGAAACAAATCTACTAAGTTGTAAATCTTGTTAGATTACGCAAACCAGGGATGTTTGATCTTGCTGCACTCAACCTTCTTTGTAGGAAAGCATGTCATTCCGAGTACAGAAATAGATTATTTCACACTGTACAATTTTCGGCAATGAATTTCTTTGTTTTCTAAAGAAACTACTTTAGTAATGAAACGAAACAAATCTACTAAGTTGTACATCTTGTTAGATTACACAAACCAGAAAAGTATCAACTTGCTGCACTCAACAGTCTTCATGGGAAAGCAACTCATTCCGAGAACAGAACTAGCTTATTTCACAATGTACAATGTTCCACAATGAAGATCTTTGTTTTCTAAGCAAACTACTTTAGAAATGAAACAAATCTACTAAGTTGTACATCTTGTTAGATTACACAAACCAGGAAAGTATCAACTTGCTGCACTCAACCATCTTCTGGGGAAAGCAACTCATTCCGAGAACTGAACTAGCTTATTTCACACAGTACAGTTTTGGCAAATGAAGATCTTTGTTTTCTAAGCAAACTACTATAGAAATGAAACGAATCTACTAAGTTGTACATCTTGTTAGATTACACAAACCAGGAAAGTTTCAACTTGGTGCCACTCAACCATCTTCATGGGAAAGCAACTCATTCCAAGAACAGAACTAGCTTATTTCACACAGTACAGTGTTTGGCAATGAAGATCTTTGTTTTCTAAGCAAACTACTTTAGAAATGAAACGAATCTACTAAGATGTACATCTTGTTAGATTACACAAACCAAGAAAGTATCAACTTGCTGCACTCAACTGTCTTTCTAGTAAAGCAACTCATTCCGAGAACAGAACTAGCTTGTTTCACACAGTACAGTTTTCAGCAATGAAGATCTTTGTTTTTTAATTAAACTACTTTAGAAATGAAACGAATCTACTAAGTTGTACATCTTGTTAGATTACACAAACCAGGAAAGTTTGATCTTGCTGCACTCAACCGTCTTCATAGGAACGCATCTCATTCCGTGAACAGAACTAGCTTATTTCACACAGTACAGTGTTTGGCAATGAAGATCTTTGTTTTCTAAGCAAAGTACTTTAGAAATGAAATGAGTCTACTAAGTTGTACATCTTAGATTACACAAACGAGGAAAGTATCAACTTCTGCACTCAAAATTCTTCGTGGGAAAGCAACTCATTCCGAGAACAGAACTAGCTTATTTCACAAAGTACAGTGTTCAGCAATGAAGATCTTTGTTTTCTAAGCAAAGTACTTTAGAAATGAAAGGAATCTACTAAGTTGTACATCTTCTTAGATTATGAAAACCCGGAACGTTTGATCTTGCTGCACTCAACTGTCTTTGTAGGAAAGCAAGTCATTCTGAGAACAGATCTAGCTTATTTCACACAGAACAGTTTTTGGAAATGAAGATATTTGTTTTCTAAGGAAACTACATTATAAATAAAATGAATCTACTAATTTGTACATCTTCTTAGATTACACACACCAGAAAAGTTTGAAATTGCTCCACTCAACCATCTTCATAGAAAGCAACTCATTCCGAGAACAGAACTAGCTTATTTCACACAGTACAGTGTTTGGCAATGAAGATCTTTGTTTTCTAAGCAAAATACTTTAGAAATGAAACGAATCTACTAAGTTGCACATCTTTTTAGATTACACAAACCAGGAACGTTTGATCTTGCTGCAATCAACCGTCTTTTGAGGAAAGCATGTCATTCCGAGAACAGATCTAGCTTATTTCACACTGTACAGTGTTCGGCAATGAAGATCTTTGTTTACTAAGCAAACTACTTCAGAAATAAAACGAATCTACTAAGTTGTACATCTTGTTACATTACACAATCCAGGAAAGTATCAACTTCCTCCACTCAACAATCTTAGTGGGAAAGCAATTCATTCCGAGAACAGAACTAGCTTATTTCACACAGTACAGTGTTTGGCAATGAAGATCTTTGTTTGCTAAGCAAATTACCTTAGATATAAAATGAACCTATTAATTTGTACGTCTTATTAGATTACACAAACCAGGAAAGTTTGATCTTGCTGTACTTAATCGTCTGTGTAGGAAAGCAACTCATTCCGAGAAGAGGACTAGCTTATTTCACCCTGTACCATGTTCAGAAATGACGATATTTGTTTTCTAAGTAAACTACTTTAGAAATGAAATGAATCTACTAAGTTGTATATCTTGTTATATTACACAAACCAGGAAAGTATCAACTTGCTGCACTCAACAGTCCTTGTGGGAAAGCAACTCATTCCCAGAACAGAACTAGCTTATTTCACAAAGAACAGTGTTTGGCAATGAAGATCTTTGTTTTTTAAGCAAACCACCTTAGAAATGAAAAGAATCTACTAAGCTTTATATCTTGTTAGATTACACAATCCAGGAATGTATCAACTTCCTGCACTCAACCATCTTCGTGGGAAAGCAACTCATTCCAAGAACAGAACTAGCTTATTTCACACAGGACAGTGTTCGGCAATGAAGACCTTTGTTCTCTAGGCAAACTACTTTAGAAATGAAACGAATCTACTACGTTGTACATCATGTTAGATTACACAAACCAGGAAAGTTTGACCTTGCTGCATCCAACCGTCTGTGTAGGAAAGCATGTCATTCCGAGAACAGAACTAGCTTATTATACACTGTACAATGTTTGGCAATGAAGATCTTTGTTTTTTAAGCAAACTACTTTAGAAATGAAAGGAATCTACTAAGATGTACATCTTGTTAGATTACACAAACTTGTAAAGTATCAACTTGCTGCGCTCAAACATCTTTGTGGGAAAGCAACTCATTCCGAGAATAGAACTAGCTTATTTCACAAAGTACAGTGTTCTGAAAAGATGATCTTTGTTTTCTCACCAAAGTACTTTTGAAAGGAAATAAATCTACTAAGTTGTACATCTTATTAGATTACACAATACAGGAAAGTATTAACTTGCTGCACTCAACCATTTTGTGGGAAAGCAACTCATTCCAAGAACAGAACTAGCTTATTTCACACAGTACAGTGTTCGGCAATGAAGATCTTTGTTTTCTAAGCAAACTACTTTAGAAATGAAAAGAATCTACTAAGTTGTATACCTTGTTAGATTACACAAACCAGGAAAGTATCACCTTGCTGCACTCAAACGTCTACGAGGGAAAGCAACTCACTGTGAGAACAGAACTAGCTGATTTCACACTGTACAATGTTTGGCAATGAAGATCTTTGTTTTCTAATGAAACTACTTTAGACATGAAACGAATCTACTAAGTCGTACATCTTGTTAGATTACACAAATCAGGAAAGTATAAACTTGCTGCACTCAACAGTCTTCGTAGTAAAGCAACACATTCTGAGAACGGATCTATCTTATTTCACACAGTACATTTATTGGCAATGAAGATCTTGTTTTTTTAAGAAAAGTACTTTAGAAATGAAATGAATCCACTAAATTGTACATCTTGTGAGATTACACAAAGCAGGAATGTTTGATCTTGCTGCACTCAACCGTCTTCGTGGAAAAGCAACTCATTCCAAGAACAGAACTAGCTTATTTAACAAAGCACAGTGTTCGGAAAAGAAGATATTTGTTTTATGAGCAAACTACTTTAGAAATGAAATGAATCTATTATTTGCACATCGTGTTAGCTTATACAATCCAGGAAAGTATCAACTTCCTGCAGTGAACCTTCTTTTTGTGGGAAAGCAAATCATTCCGAGAACAGAACTACTTTATTTGTACACAGTAGAGATTTTAGGAAATGAAGATCTTTCTTTTTTAAGAAAATTACTTTAGAAATGAAACGAATCTGCTAACTTGTACATCTTGTTAGATTACCCAATCCAGGAAAGTTTCAACTTGCTGGACTCAACCGTGTTCGTAGGAAAGCAACTCATTCCGAGAAACGAACCAGCTTATTTCACACCGTACAGTGTTCGGAAATGAAGATCTTTGTTTTCTAAGCAAACTACTTTAGAAATGAAAAGAATCTACTAAGTTGTACACCTTTTTAGATTACACAAACCAGGAATGTATCAACTTCCTGCACTCAACCATCTACATAGGAAAGCAACTCATTCAAAGAACAGAACAAGCTTACTTCACAGAGTACAGGGTTGGGCAATGAAGAACTTTTTTTCTAAGCAAACAACTTTAGAAATGAAACGAATCTACTAAGATGTACATCTTAATAGATTACACAATCCAGTAAAGTATCAACTTGCTGCACTCAACCGACTTTGTACTAAAGCAACTCATTCCTGAGAACACAACTAACTTATTTTACACAGTATAGTTTACGGCAATAAAGATATTTGTTTTCTAGGCAAACTACTTTAGAAACGAAAGGAATCTACTATATTGTACATCTTGTTAGATTACACAATCCAGGAAAGTATCAACTTCCTGCACTCAACTATCTTCATGGGAAAGCAACTCATCCGAGAAGAGAACTAGCTAATTTCACACATTACAGTGTTCGGAAGTGAAGACCTTTGTTTTGTAAGCAAACTATGTTAGTAATGAAACGAATCGATTAAGTTGTATATCTTCTTTGAATACACAAACCAAGAAAGTATCAACTTGCTGCAATCAACCGTCTTCGTAGGAAAGCATTTCATTCCGAGAACAGAACTAGGTTATTTCACAGAGTACAGTGTTCGACAATGACGATCTTTGTTTTCTCAGCAAACTACTTTAGAAATTAAACGAATCGGATAAGTGGTACATCTTGTTAGCTTACACACACCTGAAAAGTAGCAACTTGCTACACTCAACCGTCTTCGTAGTAAAGCAAATCATTCTGAGAACAGAGCTAGGTTATTTCACGCAGTACAGTTTCTGGCAATGAAGATCTTTCTTATTTTAAGCAAACTACTTTGGAAATGAAACGAATCTACTATGTTGTATATGTGGTTAGATTACACAAACCAGGAAAGTATCAACTTGCTGAAATCAACCATCTTCGTGGGAATGCAACTCATTCCCAGAAGAGAACTAGTCTATTTCACAAAGCACCGTATTCAGCCATGAAGATCTTGGTTTTCTAAGCAAACTACTTTAGAAATGAAACGAATCTACTAAGCTGTGCATCTTGTTAGATTACACAATCCAGGAAAGTATCAACTTCCTGAACTCAACCCTCTTCATGGGAAAGCAACTCATTCCAAGAATGGAACTAGCTTATTTCACACCGTACAGTGTTTGGCACTGAAGACCTATGTTTTCTAAGCAAAATACTTTAGAAATGAAACGAATCTACTAGTTGTACATCTTGTTAGCTTACACAATCCAGGAAAGTATCAACTTCCTGCAAGGAACCTTCTTTGTGGGAAAGAAATTCATTGCAATAACAGAACTAGCTTAATTCACACAGTACAGTGTTCGGGAATGAAGACCTTTGTTTTCTAAGCAAAATACTTTAGAAATGAAAAGAATCTACTAGTTGTACATCTTGTTAGATTACACAAACCTGGAAAGTAACAACTTGCTGCACTCAACCGTCTTTGTAGTAAAGCAAATGATTCCGAGAACAAAACTAGCTTATTTCACACAGTACAGTTTTCTGCAATGAAGTTCTTTGTTTTTAAGCAAACTACTTTAGAAATGAAACGAATCTACTAAGTTGTACATCTTGTTAGATTACACAAACCAGGAAAGTTTGATCTTGCTGCACTCAACCAGCTTTCGTAGGAACACATCTCATTCTGCCAACAGAACTACCTTATTTCACACAGTACAGTGTTTGGCAATGAAGATCTTTGTTTTCTAAGCAAACTACATTAGAAATGAAACGAATCTACTAAGTTGTACATCTTGTTAGATTACACAAACCAGGAAATTTTGATCTTGCTGCACTCAACAGTCTTCGTAGGAAAGCAACTCATTCCAAGAATAGAACTAGCTTATTTCACACTGTACAATGTTCAGAAAAAGAAGATCCTTGTTTTTCTAAGCAAATACTTTAGAAATGAAATGAATCTACTAACTTGTACATCTTGTTAGATTACACAAACCAGGAAAGTATCAACTTGCTGCACTCAACCATCTTCATGGGAAAGCAACTCATTCCGAGAACAGAACTAGCTTATTTCACACTGTACAATGTTCGGTAATGAAGATCTTTGTTTTCTCAGCAAACTACTTTAGAAATGAAATGGATCTACTAAGTTGTACATCTTGTTAGATTACACAAACCAGGAAAGTATCAACTTGCTGCACTCAACCATCTTCATGGGAAAATCAACTCATTCTGAGAACAGAACTAGCTTATTTCACAAAGTACAGTGTTGGGCAATGAAGATATTTCTTTTCTAAGCAAACTACTTTAGAAATGAAACGAATCTACTAATCTGTATATCTTCTTAGATTACACAAACCAGTAAAATATCAACTTGCTGCACTCAACCATCTTCGTAGAAAGCAACTCATTCCTGAGAACAGAACTAGCTTATTTCACAATGTACAGTGTTGAGAAATGAATATCTTTGTTTTCTAAGCAAACTACTTTAGAAATGAAACAAATCTACTAAGTTGTACATCTTGTTAGATTACACAAACCAGGAAGTTTGAACTTGCTGCACTCAACCATCTTCGGAGGAAAGCAACTCATTCCAAGAACAGAACTAGCTTATTTCACACTGTACAGTGTTAGACAATGAAGATCTTTGTTTTCTAAGCAAAATTATTTTAGAAATGAAACGAATCTACTAAGTTGTATATCTTGTTAGATTACACAAACCAGTAAAGTATCAACTTCCTGCACTCAAAAGTCTTCGTAGTAAAGCAACTCATTCCCAGAAGAGAACAAGCTTATTTCACACAGTACAGTGTTCGGCAATGAAGAACTTTGTTTTCTAAGCAAACAACTTTAGAAATGAAATGAATCTACTAAGTTGTACATCTTCTTAGATTACACAAACCAGGAAAGTATCAACTTGCTGCACTCAATATCTTTGTGGGAAAGCAACTCATTCCGAGAACAGAACTAGCTTATTTCACACAGTACAGTGTTTGACAATGAAGATCTTTGTTTTCTAATCAAACTTATTTAGAAATGAAAGTAATCTACTAAGTTGTACATCTTGTTAGATTACACAAACCAGGAAAGTTTCAACTTGCTGCACTCAAACAGTCTTCGTGGGAAAGCAACTCATTCCAAGAACAGAACAGCTTATTTCACACACTACAGTGTTCAGCAATGAAGATCTTTTGTTTTCTAAACAAACTACTTTAGAAATGAAATGAATCTACTAAGTTGTACATCTTGTTAGATTACACAAAGGAGCAAAGTATCAACTTGCTGCACTCAACCTTCTTCATGGGAAAGCATCTCCTTCCAAGAACGGAACTAGCTTATTTCACACTGTACAGTGTTTGGCAATGAAGATCTTTGTTTTCTAAGCTAAGTACTTTAGAAATGAAATGAATCTAATAGTTGTACATCTTGTTAGATTACACAAACAAGGAAATTTTGATCTTGCTGCACTCACCCGACTTCGTAGGAACGCATCTCATTCCGCGAAGAGAACTAGCTTATTTCCTACAGTACAGTGTTTGGCAATGAAAACCTTTGTTTTCTAATCAAACTACTTTATAAATGAAACGAATCTACTAAGTTTTACACCTTTTTAGATTACACAAACCAGGAAAGTATCAACTTCCTGCTCTCAACCATGGCCGTAGTAAAGCAAATAATTCCGAGAACAGAACTAACTTATTTCACACAGTACAGTTTTAGGCAATGAAGATCTTTGTTTTTTAAGGAAACTACTTTAGAAATGAAACGAATCTACTAAGTTGTACATCTTTTTAGATTACACAAACTAGGAAAGTATCAACTTGCTGCACTAAACCATCTTCATAGTAAAGCAACTCATTCTGAGAACAGAACTAACTTATTTCACACAGCACAGTTTTTGGCAATGAAGATCTTTTTTTTTTTAACCAAACTACTTCAGAAATGAAATGAATCTACTAAATTGTACATCTTCTTGGATTACACAAACCAGGAAAGTATCAACTTCCCACATTCAACCGTCTGGGTAGTAAAGCTACTCATTTTGAGAACAGAACCAGCTTATTTCACACAGTATGGTTTTTGGCAATGAAGATCTTTGTTATGTAAGTAAACTACTTTAGAAATGAAAAGAATCAACTAAGTTGTATATCTTGTTAGATTACACAAACCAGGAAAATATCAACTTGCTGCACTCAACCGTCTTCATGGGAAAGCAACTCATTCTGAGAACAGAAATAGGTTATTTCACAAAGAACAGTGTTCGGCAATGAAGAGCTTTGTTTTCTCAACCAACTACTTTAGAAATGAAACGAATCTACTAAGCTGTATATCTTTTCAGATTACACATTCCAGAATAGTATCAACTTCCTGTACTCAAGCATCTTCATGGGAAAGCAACTCATTCCGAGAACAGAACTAGCTTATTTCACAAAGTACAGTGTTCGGAAAGAAGATCTTTGTTTTCTCAGCAAACTACTTTAGAAATGTAATGAATCTACTATGTTGTACATCTTGTTTTATTTAACAAACCAGGAAAGTATCAACTTGCTGCACTCAACCGTCTTCGTAGAAAAGCAACTCATTCTGAGAACCGAACTAAATTATTTCACACGGTACATTGATCGGCAATGAAGACCTTTGTTTGCTTAACAAAACTGCTTTAGAAATGAAATTAATCTACTAAGTTGTACATCTTTTTAGATTACAGAAAGCAGGAAAGTATCAACTTCCCTCACTCAACCATCTTCATGGAAAAGCAACTCAATCCTACAACAGAAATAGCTTATTTCACACAGTACAGTGTTTGGCAAAGAAGGCCTTTGTTTTCTAAGCACACTACTTTAGAAATGAATTGAATCTACTAAGATGTACATCTTGAAAGATTACAAAAATCAGTAAACTATCAACTTGCTGCACTCAACATTTTTTGTAGCAAAGAAACTCATTCCGAGAATAGAACAAGCTTATTTCACACAGTATACTTTTTGGCAATGAAGATCTTTGTTTTCTAACTAAACCACTTTAGAAATGAAATGACTCTACTAAGTTGTACATCTTGTCACATTACACAAACCAGGAAACTTTGATCTTGCTGCATTCAACCGTCTTCGTAGGAAAGCATCTCATTCCAAGAACAGAACTACCTTGTTTCACACAGTAAAGTGTTCGGCAATGAAGATCTTTGTTTTCTATGCAAACTACTTTAGTAATGAAACGAATCTACGAAATTGTACATCTTGTTAGATTACACAATCCAGGAAAGTATCAACTTCCTGCACTCAACCATCTTCGTGGGAAAGCAACTCATTCCGAGAACAGAACTAACTTATTTCTAACATTACAGTGTTCAGCAATGAAGACCTTTCTTTTCTAAGCAAACTACTTTAGGAATGAAAGGAATCTACTAGTTGTACATCTTGGTAGATTACACAAATCATGAACGTTTGATCTTACTGCACTCAGCCTCTTTGTAGGAAAGCATCTCATTCTGAGAACAAAACTAGCTTATTTCACACTGTACAGTGTTCAGCAATGAAGATCTTTGTTTTCAAAGCAAACTACTTTAGCAATGAAACAAATGTCCTAAGTTACACATCTTGTTAGATTACACAAACCAAGAAAGTATCAACTTGCTGCACTCAACCATCTTTGTAGTAAAGCAACTCATTCCTAGAACAGAACTAGCTTATTTCACACTGTACAATGTTCGGCAATGAAGATCTTCATTTTCTAAGAAAACTACTTTAGAAATGAAATGATTCTACTAAGTTGTACATCTTGTTAGATTACACAAACCAGGAAAATATCAACTTCCTGCACTGAACTGTCTTCTTGGGAAGGCAACTCATTCTGAGAACAGAACTAGCTTATTTCACACTGTACAGTGTTCGGCAATGAAGATCTTCGTTTTCTAAGAAAACTACTTTAGAAATTAAATGATTCTACTAAGTTGTACATCTTGCTAGATTACACAAACCAGAAAAGTATCAACTTGCTGCACTGAACAGTCTTCATTGGAAAGCAACTCATTCCTGAGAACAGAACTAGCTTATTTCACAAAGTAAAGTGTTTGCAATGAAGATCTTTGTTTTCTAAGCAAACTACTTTAGAAATGAAAACGAATCTACTAAGTTGTACATCTTGTTAGATTACACAATCCAGGAAATTATCAACTTGCTGCACTCAACATTCTTCATGGGAAAGCAACTCATTCCAAGAACAGAACTAGCTTATTTTACACTGTACAGTGTTCAGCAATGAAGATCTTTGTTTTCTAAGAAAAATAGTTTAGAAATGAAATGAATCTACTAAGTTGTACATCTTGTTAGATTACACAAACCAGGATAATTTGATCTTGCTGCACTCAACCGACTTAGTAGGAAAGCATCTCATTCCAGAACTGAACTAGCTTATTTCAGAGTACAGTGTTTGGCAATGAAGATCTTTGTTTTCTAAGCAAAATAATTTAGAAATGAAACGAATCTACTAAGTTGTACATCTTGTTAGATTACACAAACCAGGAAAGTATCAACTTGCTGCACTGAACCATCTTCATAGGAAAGCAACTCATTCCGAGAACATAACTAGCTTATTTCAGAGTACAGTGTTTTCACAATGAAGACCTTTGTTTTCTAAGAAAAGTACTTTAGAAATTGAACGAATCTACTAAGATGTACATCTTGTTAGATTACACAAACCAGGAAAGTATCAACTTGCTGCACTCAACCATCTTCATAGGAAAGCAAGTCATTAAGGAAACAGAAATAGCTTATTTCACACAGTATAGTTTTCAGCAATGAAGATCTTTGTTTTCTAAGCAAACTACTTTAGAAATGAAACGAATCTACTAAGTTGTACATCTTGTTAGATTACAAACCCAGGAAAGTGTCAACTTGCTGCACTCAAACATCTTCTTGGGGAAGCAACTCATTCTGAGAACAAACCTAGCTTATTTCAGAAAGTACAGTGTACAGAAATGAAGATCTTTCTTTTTGAAGGAAACTACTTTAGAAATGAAACGAATACACTAAGCTGTATAACTTGTTAGATTACACAACCCAGGAAAGTATCAACTTCCTACACTCAAAAATCTTCGTGGGAAAGCAACACATTCCGAAAACAAAACAACCATATTTAACACTTTACACTGTTCAGCAATGAAGATCTTTTCTTTCTAAGCAAACTATTTTAGAAATGAAATGAATCTACTAAGTTGTACATAGTGGCAGATTACACAAACAAGGGAAGGATGATCTTGCGGAACTCAAACGTCTTCGTTGTATAGAAACTCATTCCGAGAACAGAACTAGCTTATTTCACACAGTACAGTTTTCTGCAATGAAGATCTTTGTTTTTTAAGCAAACTACTTTAGAAATGAAACGAATGTACTAAGTTGTACATCTTGTTAGATTACACAAACCAGGAAAGTATCAACTTCCTGCACTCATCTGTGTTCGTGCGAGCAATTCATTCCGAGAACAGAACTAGCTTATTTCATACTGTACAGTGTTCGGCAATGAAGATCTTTGTTTTCTAAGTAAACTACTTTAGAAATGAAATGAATCTACTAAGTTGTACATCTTGTTAGATTACACAAACCAGGAAAGTATCAACTTGCTGCACTCAACTGTCTTCGTGGGAAAGCAACTCATTCTAAGAACAGAACTAGCTTATTTCACAATGTACGGTTTTCGACAATGAAGATCTTTGTTTTCTAAGGAAACTACTTTAGAAATGATATTAATCTACTAAGTTGTACATCTTGTTAGATTACATAATGCAAGAAAGTATCAACTTCTGCACTCAACCATCTTCGTGGGAAAGCAACCCATTCCAAGAACAGAACTAGCTTATTTCACACTGTATGGTTTTCGTCAAGGAAGATCTTTTTTTCTAAGGAAACTACTTTAGAAATGATATTAATCTACTAAGTTCTACATCTTGTTAGATTACACAATCCAGGAAAGTATCAACTTCTGCACTCAACCATCTTCTTGGGAAAGCATCTCATTCTGACAACAGAACTAGCTTATCTCACAAAGTACAGTGTACGGCAATGAAGATCTTTGTTTTCTAAGGAAACTACTTTAGAAATGAAACAAATATACTAAGCTGTATATCTTGTTAGATTACACAATCCAGGAAAGTATCAAATTCCTACACTCAACAATCTTCGTGGGAAAGCAACACATTCCGAAAACAGAACAAGCATATTTCACACTGTACACTGTTCAGCAATGAAGATCTTTGCTTTCTAAGCAAACTGATTTAGAAATGAAACGAATCTACTAAGTTGTACATCGTGGAAGATTACACAAACCAGGGGAGGTTGCTCTTGTGGCACTCAACCGTCTTCATAGTATAGAAACTCATTCCAAGAACAGAACTAGCTTATTTCACACAGCATAGTTTTCAGCAAAGAAGGTCCTTGTTTTTTAAGCAAACTGCTTTAGAAATGAAACAAATCTACTAAGTTGTACATCTTGTTTGATTACACAAACAAGGAAAGTATCAACTTCCTGCACTCAACCGTCTTAGTGGGAAAGCAACACTTTCCAAGAACAGAACTAGCTCATTTCACACTGTACGTTTTTTGGCAATGATGGTCTTTGTTTTATAAGGAAACTACTTTAGAAATGAAATTAATCTACTAAGTTGTACATCTTGTTAGATTACACAATCCAGGAAAGTATCAACTTATGCACTCAACCATCTTCGTGGGAAAGCAGCTCATTCTGAGGACAGAAGTAGCTTATTTCACAAAGTACAGTGTTCAGGAAAGAAGATCTTTGTTTTCTAAGAAAACTACTTTAGAAATGAAACGAATCTACTAAGCTGTATATCTTGTTAGATTTCACAATGCAGGAAAGTATCAAATTCCTACAATCAACAATCTTCGCGGGAAAGCAACACATTCCAAAAACAGAACTAGCATATTTCACACTGTACACTGCTCAGCAATGAAGATATTTTCTTTCTAAGCAAACTGCTTTAGAAATGAAACGAATCTACTAAGTTGTACATCGTGTCAGATTACACAAACCTGGGAAGTTTGATCTTGCTGCACTCAACCGTCTTCCTACTAAAGAAACTCATTCCGTGAACAGAAGTAGCTTATTTCACACAGTACAGTTTTCGGCAATGAAGATCATTGTTTTCTAAGCAAAGTATATAGAAATGAAAAGAACCTACTGAGTTGTACCTCTTGATAGATTATACAAACAAGGAAAGTATCAACTTGCTGCACTCAACCATCTTCGTGGGAAAGCAACTCATTCTGAGAACAGAACTAGCTTATTTCACACTGTACGGTTTTTGGCAATGAAGATCTTTGTTTTCTAATGAAACTACTTTAGAAATGATGTTAATCTGCTAAGTTGTACAACTTGTTGGATTACACAATCCAGGAAAGTGTCAACTTCCTGCACTCAAACTTATTTGTGGGAAAGCAACTCATTCCAAGAACAGAACTAGCTTATTTCACACAGTACAGTGATCGGCAATGAAGACCTTTGTTTTCTAAGCAAACTACTTTATAAATGAAACGAATCTAATCAGTTGTACATCATGTTAGATTGCACAAACAAGGACAGTTTGATATTGCTGCACTCAACCATCTTCGTAGGAAAGCAACTCATTCCGAGAACAGAACTAGCTTATTTCACACTGTACAGTGTTCGGAAATGAAGATCAATGTTTTCTAAGCAAACTACTTTAGAAATGAAAGGAATCTAATCAGTTGTACATCATGTTAGATTACACAAACCAGGAAAGTATCAACTTCCCGCACTCAACCCTGTTCATGGGAAAGCAAGTCATTCCGAGAAGAGAACTAGCTTATTTCACACAGTACATTTGGCAATGAAGAACTTTGTTTTCAAAGCAAACTTTTTTAGAAATTAAACGAATCTACTAAGATGTACATCTTGTTAGATTACACAAACCAGGAAAGTGTCTTCTTCCTGCACTCAACCGTATTCATGCGAGCAACTGATTCTGAGGACAGAACTAGGTTATTTCACACAGTACATTTTTTTTGCAATGAAGATCTTTATTTTCTAAACAAACTACTTTAGAAATGAAACGAATCTACTAAGTTGTACATCTTGTTTGATTACACAAACCAGAAAAGTTTCAACTTGCTGCACTCAACCATCTTCGTAGGATAGTAACTCATTCCAAGAACAGAACTAGCTTATTTCACACAGTATAGTTTTCGGCAATGAAGATCTTTGTTTTTTAAGCAAAGTACTTTAGAAATGACACGAATCTACCAAGTTGTACACCTTGTTAGATTACACAAAGCTGGAACGTTCGGTCTTGCTGCACTCAACCATCTTCGTAGGAATGCAACTCATTCCGAGAACAGAACTAGCTTATTTCACACTGTATGGTGTTTGGCAATGAAGATCTTTGTTTTCTAAGCAAACTAGTTTAGAAATGAAAAGAATCTACTAAGTTGTATATATTATTAGATTACATAATCCAGGAAAGTATCAAGTTCCTGCACTCAACCGTCTTCATAGTAAAGAAACTCATTCCGAGGAAAGAACTAACTTATTTGACACACTACATTTTTTGGCAATGAAGATCTTGTTTTCTAAGCAAACTACTTTAGAAAAGAATCAAATCTACTAAGTTGTAGATCTTCTCAGGTTACACAAACCAGGAAAGTATCAACTTGCTGCACTCAACCGTCTTCGTGGGAAAGCAACTCATTCCAAGAACAGAAGTAGCATTCGGCAATGAAGATCTTTGTTTTCTAAGCAAACTATTTTGGAAATGAAGCGAATCTACTAAGTTGTACATCTTGTTAGATTACACAAACCATGAACGTTTGATCTTGCTGCACTCAGCCGTCTTTGTAGGAAAGCATGTCATTCTGAGAACAAAACTAGCTTATTTCACACTGTACACTGTTCAGTAATGAAGATCTTTGTTTTCAAAGCAAACTACTTTAGGAATGAAACGAATGTACTAAGTTGTACATCTTTTAGATTACAGAAACCAGGAAAGTATCAACATGATGCACTTAACCGTCTTGCTGGGAAAGCAACTCATTCAGAGAACAGAACTAGCTTATTTCACACTGTACAGTTTTTGGCAATGAAGATCTTTGTGTTCTAAGCAAACTACTTTAGAAATGAAACGAATCTACTAATTTGTACATGTTGTTAGATTACAGAAACCAAGAAAGTACCAACTTGCTGCACTCAACCACCTCAATGGGAAAGCAACTCATTCGGAGAAGAGAACTACCTTATTTCCCAAAGTACAGTGTTCGTCAATGAAGATCTTTGTTTTCTGAGAAAACTACTTTAGAAATGAAACAAATCTACTAAGTTGTATATCTTGTTATATTACACAAACCGAGAAAGTATCAACTTCCTGCACTCAACAATCTTTGTGGAAAAACAACTCATTCCGAGTACAGAAATAGCTTATCTCACACAGTACACTGTTCGGCAATGAAGAACTTTCTTTTCTAAGGAAACAGCTTTAGAAATGAAACGAATATACTAAGTTGTACATCTTGATAGATTACACAAACCAGGAAAGTATCAACTTGCTGCACTCAACCGTATTCGCAGGAAAGTAACTCATTCCGAGAACCGAACAAGCTTATTTCACACGGGACAGTGAGAGGAAATGAAGATCTTTTTTTCTAAGAAAACTACTTTAGAAATGAAAGGAATCTACTAAGTTGTACATCTTGTCAGATTACACAAACGAGGAAAGTTTGATCTTGCTGCACTCAACCGTCTTCGTAGGAAAGCATCTCATTCAGAGAACAGAACTAGCTTATTTCACACTGTACAGTGTTAGGCAATGAAGATCTTTGTTTTCTAAACAAAGTACACTGGTAATGAAAGGAATCGACTAAGTTGTATATCTTCTTTGATTACACAAACCAGGAAAGTATCAACTTGTTTCACACAACCGTCTTCATGGCAAAGCAACTCATTCCAAGACCAGAACTACATTATTACACAAAGTACAGTTTTGGCAATGAAGATCTTTGTTTTCTAAGCAAACTACTTTAGAAATGAAATGAATCTACTAAGTTGTACATCTTGTTAGATTACACAATCCAGAAAAGTAGCAACTTCTGCATTCAACCATCTTTGTGGGAAAGCAACTCATTCCAAGAACAGAACTACCTTATTTCACACAGTACTGTGTTCAGCAATGAAGATGTGTGTTTTCTAATAAACATAATTTAGAAATGAAATGAATCTACTAAGTTGTATATCTTGTTAGATTACACAAACCAGGAAAGTTTGATCTTACTGCTCTCAACTTTCTTCATGGGAATGCAACTCATTCCGAGAGCAGAACTAGCTTATTACACAGTACACTGTTTGGCAATGAAGACCTTTGTGTTCTAAGCAAACTACTTTATAAATAAACAAATCTACTAAGTTGTATATCTTGTTATATTAAACAAACCAGGAAAGGATCAACTTGCTGCACTCAACCGTCTTCTTAGTAAAGCAAATCATTCCGAGAACAGAACTAGCTTATTTCACACTGTACAGTTTTTGGCAATGAAGATCTTTGATTTCTAAGTAAAATACTTTAAAAATGAAATGAATCTACTAAGTTGTACATCTTGTTTGATCACACAAATGAGGAAAGTATCAACTTCCTGTCCTCAACTGTCTTCGTGACAAAGCAACTCACTCCGAGAACAGAACTAGCTTATTTCACACAGTACAGTGTTCGGCAATGAAGATCTGTGTTTTCTAATCAAACTACTTTAGAAATGAAACGAATCTACGCACTTGTATATCTTGTTAGATTACACAAACCAGGAAAGTTTGATCTTGCTGCACTCAACAGTCTTCATAGGAAAGCAACTCATTCTGAGTACAGAACTAGCTTATTTCACACTGTAAAGTGTTCGGCAATGAAGAACTTTGTTTTCTCAGCAAACTACTTTAGGAATGAAATGAATCTACTAAGTTCTACATCTTGTTAGCTTACACAATCCACGGAAGTGTCAACTTCCTTCAGTCAACATTCTTTGTGGGAAAGCAACTCATTCCAAGAAAAGAACTAGCTTATTTCACACAGTCCAGTGTTAGGCAATGAAGAACTTTGTTTTCTAAGGAAACTAATTTAAGTTGTACATCTTGTTATATTACAAATACCTGGAACGTACCAGCTTGCTAAACTCAGCTGTCTTCGTGGGAAAGCAACTCATTCTGAGAACAGATCTAGCTTATTACACACAGTACAGTTTTTCGCAATGAAGATATATTGTTAAGCACATTACAATGGAAATCATACGAATCTACTAATTTAAACATCTTGTTAGATTAGACAGACCAGGAAAGTACCAACTTGCTGCACTAGATTATTTCACAACGTATATTATGCGGCAATGAAGATCTTTGTTTTCTAAGCAAACTACTTTAGAAGTGAAACAAATCTACTAAGCTGTAAATCTTGTTAGATTACACAAACCAGGAGTGTTTGATCTTGCTGCACTCAACAGTCTTTGTAGGAAAGCAACTCATTCCGTGAACAGAACTAGCTTATTTCACACTGTACAGTGTCTGGCAATGAAGATCTTATTGTTCTAAGCAAACTACATTAGAAAAGAAATGAATCTACTAAGTTGTACATCTTGTTAGATTACACAAGCCAGGAATGTATCAATTTGCTGCACTGAACCGTCTTCATGGGAAAGCAACACACTCCGAGAACAGAACTAGCTTATTTCACACTGGACAGGGTTAGGCAATGAAGATCTTTGTTTTCTAAGCAAACTGCTTTAGAAACGAAACGAATCTACTAAGTTTTACATATTTTTACATTACACAATCCAGGAAAGTATCAACTTCCTGCACTCAACCTTCTTAGGAAACCAACTCATTCCAAGAATGGAACTAGCTTAGTTCACACAGTACAGTGTTCGGCACTGAAGACCTTTGTATTCTAAGCAAAATACTTTAGAAATGAAATGAATCTACTAGTTTCACATCTTGTTTGATTACACAAACGGAGAAAGTTTGATCTTGCTGCACTCAACTGACTTCGTAGGAACGCATATCATTCCCCGAACAGAACTAGCTCATTTCACACAATACAGTGTTCGGCAATGAAGATCTTTGTTTTCTAAGCAAACTACTTTAGAAATGAAACGAGTCTACTAAGTTGTACATATTGTTAGATTACACAATCTAGGAAAGTATCAACTTGTTGCACTCAACTGTCTTTGTGGGAAAGCAACTCATTCCGAGAACAGAACCAGGTTATTTCACAAAGTACAGTGTTTGGCAATGAAGACCTTTGTTTTCTAAGCAAATACTTTAGAAATGAAACGAATCAAATAAGTTGTACATCTTGTTAGATTACCCAATCCAGGAAAGTTTCAACTTGCTGCACTGAGCCAGGTTATTTCACAAAGTACAGTATTCATCAATGAATATCTTTGTTTTCTCAGCAAACTACTTTAGAAATGAAATGAATCTACTAAGTTGTACATCTTGTTAGATTACACATGCCTGGAAAGTACCAACTTGCTACAATCAACCGTCTTCATAGTAAAGCAAATCATTACAAGAACAGAACTAGCTTATTTCACACAGTACAGTTTCTTGCAATGAAGATCTTTGTTATTTGAAGCAAACTACTTTGGAAATGAAACGAATTTACAAAGCTGTACATCTTAGATTACACAAACCAGGAAAGTATCAACTTGCTGCACTCAACCATCTTCGTGGGAAAGCAACCTATTCCCAGAAGAGAACTAGCTTATTTCACAAAGTACAGTATTCAGCAATGAAGATCTTTGTTTTCTAAGCAAACTACTTTAGAAATAAAACGAATGTACTAAACTGTACATCTTGTTAGATTACACAATCCAGGAAAATATCAACTTCCTGCACTCAACCTTCTTCTTGGGAAAGTAACTCATTCCGAGAACAGAACTGGCTTATTTCCAACAGTACAGTGTTCAGCAATGAAGACCTTTGTTTTTTAAGGAAACAACTTTAGAAATGAAACGAATCTAAGTTGTACATCTTGTAAGATTACACAAACCATTAAATATCAACTTGCTGCACTCAACCGTCGTCATAGGAAAGCAACTCATTCCGAGAAATGAACCAGCTTATTTCACACGGTACAGTGTTCAGAAATGAAGATCTTTGTTTTCTAAGCAAACTACTTTAGAAATGAAACGAACCTACTAAGCTGTATATCTTTTTAGATTACACAATCCAGGAAAGTATCAACTTCCTGCACTCAACATTCTTCATGAGAAACCAATTCATTCCAAGAACAGAACTAGCTTATTTAACATAGTACAGTGTTCGGAACTGAAGACCTTTGTTTTCTAAGCAAAATACTTTGAAATGAAACGAATATACTAGTTCTACATCTTGTCAGATTACACAAAGCATTAAAGTTTGATCTTGTTGCACTCAACCGAACTCATAGGAACGTATCTCATTCTTCGAACAGAACCAGCTTATTTCACACAGTACAGTGTTCAGAAATGAAGTTCTTTGTTTTCTAAACAAACTTCTTTAGAAATGAAACGAATCTACTAAGTTGTACTTCTTGATAGATTACACAAACCTGTAAAGTATCAACTTGCTTCACTCAACCCTCTTCGTAGTAAAGCAACTCATTCCAGGAACAGAACTAGCTTATTTCAACACAGCATAGTTTTCGGAAATGAAGATCTTTGTTTTCTCAGCAAACTACTTTAGAAATGAAACGAAACCTACTAAGTTGTATATCGTTATACATTACACAATCCAGGAAAGTATCAACTTGCTGCACTCAATATATTCGTAGTACAGCAACTCATTCCGAGAACAGAACTAGCTCATTTCATACAGTAGTTTTTGGCAATGAAGATCTTTCTTATTTTAAGCAAACTACTTTGAATGAAATGAATATACTAAGTTGTACATAGTCTTAGATTACACAAACCAGGAAAGTATCAACTTCCTGCACTCAGCTTTCTTCGTGGGAATGCAACTCATTCCAAGAACGCAACTAGCTTATTTCACACAGTACAGTTTTTGGCATTGAAGACCTTTGTTTCCTAAGCAAAATACTTTAGAAATGAAACGAATCTACTAGTTGAACACCTTGTTAGATTAAATAAACCAGGAAAGTTTGGTCTTGCTGCACTCAACCGACTTTGTAGGAATGCATCTCATTCAGCGAACAGAACTAGCTTATTTCACACAGTACAGTGTTCAGCAATGAAGATCTTGGTTTTCTAAGCAAACTACTGTAGAAATGAAACGAATCTACTACATTGTACATCTTGGTAGATTATACATACCTGGAAAGTACCAAATTGCTACACTCAACCATCTTCATAGTAAAGCAACTCATTCCGAGAATAGAACTAGCTTATTTCACACAGTACAGTTTTTGGCAATGAAGACCTTTCTTATTTTACGCACACTACTTTGCAAATGAAACAAATCTACTAAGTTGTACATCTTGTTAGATTACACAAACCAGTAAAGTATCAACTTGCTGCACTCAACCATCTATGTATGAAAGCAACTCATTCTGAGTACCGAACCAGCTTTTTTCACATGGTACAGTGTTCGGAAATGAAGATCTTTGTTTTCTAAGCAAACTAGTTTAGAAATGAAAAGAATCTACTAAGTTGTACATCGTTTCGATTACACAAAACCAGGAAAGTATCAACTTCCCACACTCAATCATCTTCATGGGAAAGCAACTCATTCCGAGAACAGAACTAGCTTATTTCACACAGTACAGTGTTCGGAAATGAAGACCTTTGTTTTCTAAGCAAACTACTTTAGAAATGAAACAAATCTACTAAGTTGTACTTCTTGATAGATTACACAAACCAGTAAAATATCAACTTGCTGAACTCAACCGTCTTAGTGGGAGAGCAACTGATTCCGAGAACAGAACTAGCTTATTTCACACAATACCATTTTCGGCAATGAAGATCTTTGATTTCTAAGCAAACTACTTTAGAACTGAAACGAATCTACTAAGTTGTACATCTTTTTACATTGCACAATGCAGGAAAGTATCAACTTCCATCAATCAACTTTCTTCGTGGGAAAGCAACTCATTCCAAGAATGGAACTAGCTTATTTCACACAGTACAGTGTTTGGCAACGAAGATCTTTGTTTTCTAAGCAAACTACTTTACAAATGAAACAAATATACTAAGTTGTACATCTTGTTAGATTACACAAACCAGGAAACTTTGATCTTACTGCACTCAACAGTCTTCGTAGTACAGCAACTCATTCCCAGAACAGAAGCAGCTTATTTAATACAGTAGAGTTTTTGGTAATGAAGATCTTTCTTATTTTAAGCAAACTACTTTGAAATGAAATGAATATGCTAAATTGTACATCTTCTTAGATTACACAAACCAGGAAAGTATCCACTTCCTGAACTCAACCTTCTTCGTGGAAAAGCAATTCATTCCAAAAACGTAACTAGCTTATTTCCCACAGTACAGTGTTTTGCATTGAAGACCTTTGTTTTGTAAGCAAAATACTTTAGAAAGGAAATGAATCTACTAGTTGTACACCTTGTTAGATTACACAAACCAGGAAAGTTCGGTCTTGCTGCACTCAATCGAATTTGCAGGAAAACATGTCTTTCAGTGAACAAAACTAGCTTATTTCACACAGTGCAGCGTTCGGCAATGAAGATTGTTGTTTTCTAAGCAAACTAGTGTAGAAATGAAAAGAATTTATTACGTTGTACATCTTGGTAGATTACACACACCTGGAAAGTACCAAATTGCTACACTCAACTGACTTCATAGTAAAGCAACTCATTCCAAGAACAGAACTAGCTTATTTCACACAGTACAGTTTTTGGCAAATAAGATCTTTCTTATTTTAAGCAAGCTTCTTTGCAAATGAAATGAAACTACTAAGTTGTACATCTTTTCAGATTACACAAACCAGGAAAGTTTCATCTTGCTGCTCTCAACCGTCTTCGTAGGAAAGCATCTCATTCCAAGAACAAAACGAGCTTATTTCACACTGTATTTTGTTGGACAATGAAGATCTATGTTTTCTATGCAAACTGCTTTAGCAATGAAACGAATCTACTAAGTTGTACATCTTGTTAGATTACACAAACCAAGAAGGTATCAACTTGCTGCACTCAACCGTCTTCGTGGGAAAGCAACTCAATCTGAGAACAGAACTAGCTTATTACACACAGTACAGTTTTCGGCAATGAAGATCTTTCTTTTCTTAAGAAAACTACTTTGGAAATGAAACGAATCTACTAAGTTGTACATCTTGTTAGATTATAAAAATCAGGAAAGTATCAACTTGCTGCACTCAACTGTCTTCATAGTAAAGCAACTCATTCCGAGAACGGAACTAGTTTATTTCACAAAGTACAGTTATCGGCAATGAAGATCTTGTTTTTTAAGCAAAGTATTTTAGAAATGAAACGAATCTACTAAATTGTATATCTTGATAGATTACCCACAGCAGAAACGTTTGATCTTGCTGCACTCAACCGTCTTCGTAGGATAGCAACTCATTCAAAGAACAGAAATAGCTTATTTCACACTGTACAATGTTCGGTGATGAAGATCTTTGTTTTCTAAGTAAACTCTTTAGAAATGAAATGAATATACTAACTTGTACATCTTGTTAGATTACACAAACCAGGAAAGTATCCACTTCCTGCACCAACCATCTTCGTGGGAGAGCAACTCATTCCGAGTACAGAACTAGCTTATTTCACACAGCACAGTGTTTGGCAATGAAGACCTTTGGTTCCTAAGCAAACTACTTTAAAATTAAACAAATCTACTAAGTTGTAAATCTTGTTAGACTACACAAAGGAGGAAGTTTGATCTTTCTGCACTCAACCGTCTTCCTAGGAAAGCATGTCATTCTGAGAACAGAACTAGCTTATTTGACACTGTTCAGTTTTCAGTAATGAAGGCCTTTGTTTTCTAAGCAAACTATTTTATAAATGAAACGAATCTACTAAGTTCTACATCTTGTTAGAATACACAAACCAGGAAATTATCAACTAGATGCACTCAAAGGTCTTCGTGGGAAAGCAACTCATTCTGAGAATGAACTAGCTTATCTCACACTGTACAGTGTTCTGCAATGAAGACCTTTGTTTTCTAAGCAAACTACTTTAGAAATGAAAAGAATCTACTAAGTTGTACATCTTTTTAGATTACACAAACCAGGAAAGTATCACCTTCCCATATGGGCCCTAATTCGTTCTCGTTTAAAGTCTCCAAAGCCTAGGATTCAGAAGTACTTAAAAGAAAGGAAAAAAATTTAGAGGAAGTGAGAGAAGAGCGCTCGAGTAAAACATGTAAAACAAAAAGTAATTCAGACTCAAAACAAAACAATGAGGAGGAGCCGGAGCTTTCAGGGAAAAAAAAAAAAAAAAAAAGGTTTAGCCAATTGCATTCAACCCCTAATGCCACACGCCCTCCGGCGTATAATCCTACTGAAGTTGTTCTCCGGAGCTGTCAGGGTGTTTTTGCTTGCGGTTCACACCCACAATTTGAACAGTGGAAGGATCTTGATTTTAGATCTGCTTTTCCAGTACTGGAGGATCAAAATCAGCAAAGATATCATCAGGCCGTTGATCTGAAGACAGTGAAACAGCTTAAGAGGGGATAACATTACCGACCCAAATTCAACCTATAGACAGGGTTTTCAATCGGGGCCACTGAGCCAAATAGAATAACCTGGAGGCAGCCCATCAACTAATTAAGGAACAACTGGAAGCCAATCATATTCGACCATCTACTTCTCCTTTTAACACTCCTATATTCATTATAAGGAAGAAGTCTGGCAAATGGAGGCTGTTGCATGATTTAAGAACTATTAAGGCTAAATTGTAGTAAGACCATCCAGCAGTGTATCAACAGATTAGTGTAGCAGCCACTAAAGCATGGAGAACTCTTTCGGGTACTGGGGATTTACAAGGACAACAGTCTAAGGTTATTCAGGGCAATAATGAACCCTATGCAGATTTTGTTGATAGACTTATTCAAACTGCAGGGTGTGTTTTTGTAGATGACCTCTCTACAGAGGGCTGAGGTCGAAGCTCTTCAGTTTTGGAGCATCGTAAAAACGTGGCCTTTTCCTTTAACACTTTCAAATTCTAATCTTCTTCCTGCTCTTTTCACTACTAACTCCACACTAGGGTTACCTATGGTGCCTTTTTCCACTGAACTAGCCTCTTTTGATAATGGCTCCTATTTCCTAGCAGGTTCCTTTTAACCATCGACTTTAGATCCACACCTATATGTGTAAGACCTCCTTTTTGTTTCTAGTGAGCAATCAAATTGTTATTAACAACACTCTTGCTTGTCAAGCGAGTTCTTGTTTTCTTTCAGAATGCTGGAATGCCACTCAATTTCCATTGGGCATGCTGATGCTTATCCCCACCTACCTGCCTGTTCCTGTGGTCATTCATGAGTAAGAACTGTCGGTGTTGCTACAGCCTAAGAGACTTTAGAATTACTGAAGCTATCGTGGCTGCTGTTGCAGGTTCTGCTGAGGCTGCTGTGGTAGCTGCTGCAGCCCTAGTTACGGCCATCCCAGCGGCCTAAGCAATAAACAGCTTATCTGAGAGGACTGCTTTGGCCCTGATACCCAGACAGAAATCAACCAACAGTTGCATGCAGATATTCTGCTAGTAAACCAACGAGTTGATCTCTTATAAGAACAGATGGACATTGTTGTATTTCAATGGGACTTGGGACCACAAATTTGATAATCTTACTAGGACGTTAAGGGGTCAAATAATTGCTATTAATAGTACCTGTGTAGAGGTTGCTTTTGTAATGCAAATTGCCTCTTTCTTTCAATCTATGATTAATTGGGGAAAAATTGGTTTGTTTTTCTTGCTTTAGGTGACTTGCTATGTGTTGTATCGGCCTGTTGTATCTGGTGCCTATGCAAGATGCCGCCAAAGCCAAATTCAAGAACACTTACTGCCATCAACATGGGTTATTCTCCTCAAGTGTGTTTTAATTTGCTGGACCCTTAATGGATCCATGCAGCTCCTCTCCTTTGGGAACCACACGAGGTGTCAGACCTGTGTATCTCAGTTGTCACTGAGAATGGGTACCAAGCTGGGTGCGAGGCAAGCACTGCAAAGGAAAGTCATTTCAGACTGCTTCTGACTTCCTTGAGAACATGTCTGATTAGCATGGAGGTTGGCATCCTTGCTAATTTTGCCTCCCCTCTACAAAAGATGTCAAAACTTTAGAGGAATCAGACCATTGTTTCCCTCCATTGGTTAATGCCCTCTGTCTATTTAGACACTGCACTTGGGAGCTAATTGCTGTTTATAAACAAAAAGGGGGAGATGTGGTGGGTGGCTTCCGGGGCAACACCATCCATGTTGAAGATGGAGGTTGGCACCTTGACAAAGGGAGTTGAGCTCTAGTCTTGTCAGTAAAGAGGAAGTTATGGTGATTGGCTGGCTAGAGTCATATCCTCATTGCATCAACGTATCGGCTTCAGCCAAGTTAGCTTTCTCGCCTACAAACTATGTTATGATTGGTCTCCATACGGTATAAAAGCTGTGCTATTTCCTGTAATAAAGTGTGTGGGTGGTCTCCCATCCAAGCAAGCAACAAGAGTGGTGCCTGTGTCATTAGTGTCCCGACTGGTCAGCGACAGGAAATGAAGATCTTTTTTTCTAAGCAAACTACTTTAGAAATGCAAAGAATCTACTAAGTTGTACATCTTTTTAGATTACACAAACCAGGAAAGTATCAACATCCCGCACTCAACCATCTTCATTGGAAAGCAACTCATTCCGAGAACAGAACTAGCTTATTTCATACAGTACAGTGTTCGGCAAAGAAGACCTTTGTTTTCAAAGCAAACTACTTTAGAAATGAAATGAATCAACTAAGATGTACATCTTGATAGATTACACAAACCAGTAAAGTATAAACTTCCTGCACTCAACCCTCTTTGTACTAAAGGAACTCATTCTGAGAATAGAACTAGCTTACTTCACACAGTATAGTTTTTGGCAATGAAGATCTTTGTTTTCTAAGCAAACTACTTTAGAAATGAAAGGAATCTACTAAGTTGTAGATATTGTCAGATGACACAAACCAGGAAAGTTTGATCTTGCTGCACTCAACAGTCTTTGTAGAAAAGCATCTCATTCCGAGAACAGAACTAGCTTATTTCACACTGTACAGTGTTCAGCAATGAAGATCTTTGTTTCCTAAGCAACCTACGTTAGTAATGAAACGAATCAACTAAATTGTACATCTTCTTAGATTACACAAACCAGCAAAGTATCAACTTACTGCACTCAACTGTCTTCGTGGCTAAGCAACTCATTCGAAGAACAGAACTACCTTATTACACAAAGTACAGTGTTCGGCAATGAAGATCTTTTTTTTTTCTAAGCAAACTACTTTAGAAATGAAACGAATCTACTAGGATGTGCATATTGTTAGATTACACAAACCAGGAAAGTTTTATCTTACTGCACTCAACACTTTTCATAGTAAAGCAACTCATTCCGAGAACAGAACTAGATTAATTCACACAGTATAATTTTTGGCAATGAAGATCTTTGTTTTCTAAGCAAACTACTTTATTAATGAAAAGAATTGACTAAGTTGTATATCTTGTTAGATTACACAAATCAGGAAAGTATCAACTTGCAGCACTCAACCGTCTTCGTAGTAAAGCAACTCATTCTGAGAACAACACTAGGTTATTTCACACTGTACAGTACTCAGCAATGAAGATCTTTGTTTTGTAAGTAAACTACTTTAGAAATGAAATGAATCTACCAAGTTGTTCATCTTGTAAGATTACACAAATCAGGAAAGCATCAACTTGCGGCACTCAACTGTCTTCATGGGAAAGCAACTCATTATGAGAATAGAACTAGCTTATTTCACAAAGTGCAGTGTTCAGAAATGAAGATCTTTGTTTTCTAAGCAAACTTCTTTAGACAGGAAAAGAATCTACTAAGTTTTACATCTTTTTAGATTACACAAACCAGGAAAGTATCAACTTCCCACACTCAACCATCTTCATTGCAAAGCAACTCATTCACACAGTATAGTTTTTGGCAATGAAGATATTTGTTTTCTAAGCAAACAACTTTAGAAATTAAAGGAATCTACTAAGTTGTAGATATTGTCAGATGACACAAACCAGTAAAATTTGATCTTGCTGCACTCAACCGTATTCGTAGAAAAAGCATCACATTCTGAGAACCGAACTAGCTTTTTTCCCACTGTACAGGGTTCAGCAATAAAGATCTTTGTTTCCTAAGCAACGTACGTTAGTAATGAAACGAATCACATAAGTTGTAAATCTTCTTAGGTTACACAAACCAGGAAAGTATCAACTTCCTGCACTCAACCGTCTTCGTGGCAAAGCAACTCATTCGAAGAAGAGAACTACATTATTACACAAAGTACAGTGTTCGGCAATGAAGATCTTTTTTTTTTTATGCAAACTACATTAGAAATGAAACGAATCCACTAAGTTGAACTTCTTGTTAGATTACACAATCCAGGAAAGTATCAACTTCCTCACTCAACCATCTTAGTGGGAAAGCAATCATTTCGAGAACAGAACTAGATAATTTCACACAGTACAGTGTTGGGCAATGAAGAACTTTGTTTTCTAAGCAAACTACGTTAGAATTGAAAAGAATCTACTAAGTTATACATCTTCTTAAATTACACAGACCAGGAAAGTATGAACTTGCTTCACTCAACCATCTTCCTGGGAAAGCAACTCATTCCGAAAAAAAAAAACAAGCTTATTTCACCCAGTATGGTTTTCGGCAATGAAGATCTTTGTTGTGTAATCAAACTACTTTAGAAATGAAATGAATCTACTAAGTTGTACATCTTATTAGATTACACAACCCAGGAAAGTGTGATCTTGCTGCACACAACAGTCTTCTTAGGAAAGCAACTCATTCCGAGAACAGAACTAGCTTATTTGACACTGTACAGTATTCGGCAATGAAGATCATTGTTTTCTAAGCAAACTACTTTAGAAATAAAATGAATCTACTAAGTTGTACATCTTGTAAGATTACACAAACCAGAAAAGTATCAACTTGCTACACTGAACCGTCTTCGTGGGAAGCAACTCACTCTGAGAACAGAACTAGCTTATTTCACAAAGTATAGTGTTCAGAAAAGAAGATCTTTGTTTTCTCAGAAAACTACTTTAGAAACGAAATGCATTTAATAAGTTGTACATCTTGTTAGCTTACACAATCCAGGAAAGTGTCAACTTCCTGCAGTCAACCTTCTTTGTGGGAAAGCAACTCATTTCAAGAACAGAACTAGCTTATTTCACACAGGACAGCATTCAGCAATGAAGAACTTTGTTTTCCAAGCAAAGTACGTTAGAAATCAAACGATTCTACTAAGATGTACATCTTCTTAGATTACACAAGCCAGGAAAGTATCAACTTCCTCACTAAACCATCCTCGTGGGAAAGCAGCTCATTCCGAGAACAGAAGTAGCTTATTTCACACAGTACAGTGTTCGGCAATGAAGAACTTTGTTTTCTAAGCAAACTACTTTAGAAATCAAACACATCTACTAAGTTGTATATCTTGTTAGATTACAGAAACCAGGAAAGTATCAACTTGCTGCAATCAACCGTCATCATGTGAAAGCAACTCATTCCGAGAACAGAAGTAGCTTATTTCACACAGTACAGTGTTCGGCAATGAAGAACTTTGTTTTCTAATCAAACTACTTTAGAAATGAAACGAACCTACTAAGTTGTATATCTTGTAAGATTACACAAACCAGTAAAGGATCAACTTGCTGCACAGAACCTTCTTCGTAGTAAAGCAACTCATTCCAAGAACAGAACTAGCTTATTTCACACTGTGCAATGTTTGAAAATGAAGATCTTTATTTTCTAATCAAAGTATTTTAGAAATGAAATTAATCTACTAAGTTGTACATCTTGGTAGATTACACAAAGCAGAAAAGTATCAACTTGCTGAACTGAGCCATCTTCGTGTGAAGCAACTCATTCTGAGTACAGAACGAACTTATTTCACAAAGCACAGTGTTTGGCAATGAAGATCTTTGTTTTCTCAGCAAACTACTTTAGAAAAGAAACGAATCCACTAAGATGTACATCTTGATAGATTACACAAACCAGGAAAGTTTCAACTTACTGCACTCAACCGTCTTCGTAGTAAAGCAACTCATTCCGAGAACAAAACCAGCTTATTTCACACTGTACAGTTGTTGGCAATGAAGATCTTTGTTTTGTAAGGAAACTACTTTAGACATGAACACAATCTAATAAGTTACATCTTTTTAGATTACACAAACCAGGAAAGTATCAACTTCCCACACTCAACCATCTTCATTGCAAAGCAACTCATTCGGAGAACAGAAATAGCTTATTTCACACAGTACAGTGTTTGGCAATGAAAATTTTAGTTTTCTAAGCAAAGTAGTTTAGAAATGAAACAAAGCTACTAAGATGTACATCTTGATAGATTACACAAACCAGTAAAGTATCAACTTGATGCACTCAACCCTCTTCATAGTAAAGCAACTCATTCCGAGAACAGAACTAGCTTTTTCACACAGTATAGTTTTCAGCAATGAAGATCTTTGTTTTCTAAGCAAACTACTTTAGAAATGAAACAAATCTACTAAGTTGTAGATCTTGTCAGATTACACAAACCAGGATAGTTTTATCTTGCTGCACTAAACAGTCTCCGTAGAAAATCATCTCATTCTGAAACCAGAACTACCTTATTTCACACGGTAAAATGTTTGGCAATGAAGATCTTTCTTTCCTAAGCAACCGATGTTTGTAAGGAAACGAATCTACTAAGTTGTACATCTTGTTAGATTACACAATCCAGGAAAGTATCAACTTCCTCACTCAACCATCCTCGCGGGAAAGCAACTCATTCCGTGAACAGAACTAGCGTATTTCACACAGCACAGTGTTAGGCAATGAAGAAATTTGTTTTCTAAGCAAACTACTTTAGAAATCAGACGAATCTACTCAGTTGTATATCTTGTTAGATTACACAAACCAGGAAAGTATCAACTTGCTGCACTCAACAATCTTCATGGGAAAGCAACTCATTCCGAGAACAGAACTAGCTTATTTCACACAGTACAGTTTTCGGCAATGAAGTTCTTTGTTTTCTAATCAAACTACTTTAGAAATGAAAATAATCGGCTAAGTTGTATATCTTGCAAGATTACACAAACAAGGAAAGTTTGATCTTGCTGCACTCAACAGTATTTGTAGGAAAGCAACTCATTCCGAGAACAGAACTAGCTTATTTCACAGTGTGCAATGTTCAGAAATGAAGATCTTTCTTTTCTAAGCAAACTACTTCAGAAATGAAATGAATCTACTACGTTGTACATTTTGTTAGATTACACAAACCAGAAAAGTATCAACTTGCTGAACTGAGCCGTCTTCGTGCGAAGCAACTCAATCCGAGAACAGAACTAGCTTATTTCACAAAGTACAGTGTTCTACAATGAAGATCTTTGTTTTCTCAGCAAACTACTTTAGAAAAGAAACGAATCTACTAAGTTGTACATCTTTTTACATTACACAATCCATGAAAGTATCAACTTCCTGCATTCAACATTCTTCGTGGGAAAGCAACTAATTCCAAGATTGGATTTAGCTTATTTCACACAGTACAGTGTTCGGCAATGAAGACCTTTGTTTTCTAAGCAAAATACTTTAGAAATGAAACGAATCTACCAGTTGTATGTCTTGTTAGATTGCAAAAACCAGGAAAGTGTGATCTTGCTGCACTCAACCGATTTCGTAGGAATCCATCTCATTCCACGAACAAACTAGCTTATTTCACACAGTACAGTGTTTGGCAATGAAGATTTTTGTTTTCTAAGCAAACTACTTTAGAAATGGAACAAATCTACTAAGATGTACATCTTGATAGATTACACAATCCAGTAAAGTATCAACTAGCTGCACTCAACCCTCTACGCAGTAAAGCAACTCATTCCGAGAACAGAACTACCTTTTTTCACACAGTATAGTTTTCAGCAATGAAGATCTTTGTTTTCTAAGCAAAGTACTTTAGAAATGAAACGAATCTACTAAGTTGTAGATCTTGTCAGATTACACAAACCAGGACAGTTTGATCTTGCTGCACTTAACCGTCTTCGTAGGAATGCAACTCATTCCGAGAACAGAACTAGCTTATTTCAAATGTACAGTGTTAGGCAATGAAGATCTTTGTTTTGTAAGCAAAATTATTTAGAAATGAAACGAATCTACTAAGTTGTACACCTTCTTAGATTACACAAACCAGGAAAGTATCAACTTGCTGCACTCAACCGTCTTCGTGGGAAAGCAACTAATTCCAAGAACAGAACTAGCTTATTTCACACAGTACAGTTTTTGCCAATGAAGATCTTTGTTTCCTACTCAAACTACTTTAGAATTGAAACTAATCTACTAAGTTGTACATCTTGTTAGGTTTCACAAACCAGGAAAGTTTGATCGTGCTGCATTCAACAGTCTGAGTAGGAAAGCAACTCATTCCAAGAACAGAACAGCTTATTTCACACTCTACAGTTTTCACTAATGAAGATCTTTGTTTTCTAAAAAAAACTACATTAGAAATGAAATGAATCTACTAAGTTGTACATCTTGTTAGATTACACAAAGCAGCAAAGTATCAACTTGCTGCACCCAACCTTCTTCATGGAAAAGCATCTCATTCCAAGAACGGAACTAGCTTATTTCACACTGTACAGTGTTCGGCAATGATGATCTTTGTTTTCTAAGTAAACTATTTTAGAAATGAAATGAATCTAATAGTTGTACATCTTGTTAGATTACACAAAGAAGGAAAGTTTGATCTTGCTGCACTCAACTGACTTCGTAGGAACGCATCTCATTCCGTGAAGAGAAATAGCTTATTTCCCACAGTACAGTGTTTGGCAATGAAGACCTTTGTTTTCTAATCAAACTGCTTTATAAATGAAACGAATCTACTAAGTTGTACATCTTTTTAGATTACACAAACCAGGAAAGTATCAACTTGCTGCACTCAACCGTTTTGGTGGGAAAGCAACTCATTCCGAGAACAGAACTAGCTTAATTCATAAAGTACAGTGTACAGCAGTGAAGATCTTTATTTTCTAAGCAAACTACTTTAGAAATGAAACTAATCTACAAAGCTGCACATATTGTTATATTACACAATCCAGGAAAGTATCAACTTCCTGTACTCAACCATCTTTGTGGGAAAGCAACTCATTCCAAGAACAGAACTAGCTTATTTCACACTGTACGATGTTCGGCAATGAAGATCTTTTCTTTCTAAGCAAACTACTTTAGAAATGAAACAAATCTACTAAGTTGGACATCTTGTCAGATTACACAAACCAGGAAAGATTGATCTTGCTTCACTCAACCGTCTTCGTAGTATAGAAACTCATTCCGAGAACAGAACTAGCTTACTTCACTCAGTACAGTTTTCGGGAATGAAGATCTTTGCTTTATAAGGAAACTACTTTAGAAATGAAATGATTCTAATAAGTTGTACATCGTGTTAGATTACACAAACCAGGATAGTATCAACTTGCTGTACACAACTGTCTTCGTAGGAAAGCAACTGATTCTGAGAACAGAACTAGCTCATTTCACACAGTACAGTTTTTGGCAATGAAGATCTTTGTTTTCTCAGCAAACTACATTAGAAATGAAACGAATCTCTGAAGTTGTACATCTTGTTAGATTACACAATCCAGGAAAGTTTCAACTTCCTACACACAACCTTCTTCGTGGGAAAGCAACTATTTCCCAGAACAGAACTAACTTATGTCACACAGTACAGTGTACAGCAATGAAGAACTTTGTTTTCTAAGCAAACCACTTTAGAAATGAAACGAATCGATCAAGTTGTACATCGTCTTAGATTACACAAACCAGGAAAGTATCAACTTGCTGCACTCAACCGTCTTTGTGCGAGCAACTCATTCCGAGAACAGAACTAGCTTATTTCATACAGTACAGTGTTCCGCAATGATGACTATTGTTTTCTAAGCAAATTACTTTAGAAATGCAATGAATCTACTAATTTGTACGTCGTATTAGATTACACCGACCAGAAAAGTTTGATCTTGCTGCGCTCAGCCGTCTTCGTAGTAAAGCAACTCATTCCGAGAACAGAACTAGCTTGTTACGCACAGTACAGTTTTGGGCAGTGATGATCTTTCCTTTTTTAAGCATACTACTTTGGAAATGAAACGAATCTACTAAGTTGTACATCTTGTTAGATTACCCAATCCAGGAAAGTTTCAACTTGCTGCACTCAACCGTCTTCGCTGGAAAGCAAAACAATCTGAGAACGGAACCAGCTTATTTCACATGGTACAGTGTGGAGAAATGAATATCTTTGTTTTCTAAGTAAACTAGTTTAGAAATGAAGATTCTACTAAGTTGTACTTCTTTTTAGTTTACACAATCCAGGAAAGTATCAATTTCATGCACTCAACCATCTTCATAGGAAAGCAACTCATTCCGAGAACAGAACTAGCTTATTTCACACTGTACATTGTTCGTCAATGAAGACCTTTGTTTTCTCAGCAAACTACTTTAGAAATGAAACGAATCTACTAAGATGTACATCTTTTACGATTACACAAACCAGGAAAGTATCAACTTGCTGCACTCAACCTTCTTCGTGGGAAAGTAACTCATTCCAAGAACAGAACGAGCTTATTACACACAGTACAGTTTTCGGAAATGAAGATCTTTCTTTTTTTTTAAGCAAACTACTTTAGAAATGAAATGAATCTACGAAGCTGTACATCTTGCTAGATTACACAATCCAGGAAGGCATCAACTTCCTAAACTCAAACATCTTGGTGGGAAAGTAACTCATTCCGAGAAGGGAATGACCTTATTTCACACAGTACAGTGTTCTGCAATGAAGGCCTTTGTTTTCTAAGGAAACCACTTTAGAAATGAAACGAATCTAGTAAATTGTATATCTTGTTAGATTACACAAACCAGGATAGTATCAAGTTGCTGCACTCAATCGTCTTCGTGGGAAAGCAACACATTCTGAGAACAGAACTAGCTTATTACACAGTACTGTGTTTGGCAATGATGACCTTTGTTTTCTAAGCAAATTACTTTATAAATGAAATGAATCTACTAAGTTGTATACCTTGTAAGATTACACAAACCAGGAAAGTATCAACATGCTGCACTCTACCGTCTTCATGGGAAAGCAACCCATTCTGAGAACAGAACTAGCTTATTTCACAAAGTACAGTGTTCGGAAAGAAGATCTTTGTTTTCTCAGCAAACTACTTTAGAAATGAAATGAATCTACTAAGTTGTACATCGTGGTAGATTACACAAACCAGGAAAGTATCAACTTCCCTCACTCAACCATCTTCATGGGAAAGCAACTCATTCTGAGAACAGAACTAGCTTATTTCACACAGTACAGTGTACGGCAATGAAGACTTTGTTTTCTACGCATACTGCTTCAGCAATGAAAGGAATCTACTAAGATGTACATCTTGATAGATTACACAAACCAGTAAGTATCAACTTGCTGCACTCAACCGTCGTCGTAGAAAAGCAACTCATTCTGAGAATAGAACTATCTTATTTTACACAATAAAGTTTTTGGCAATGAAGATCTTTGTTTTCTAATCAAACTACTTTAGAAATGAAACAAATCTACTAAATTGTATATCTTGTTAGATTACACAAACCAGGAAAATTTGATCTTGCTGCACTCAATAGTCTTCATACGAAAGCAACTCATTCCGAGAACAGAACAGCTTATTTTACACTGTACAGTGTTAGGCAAACTTCTTTAGAAATGAAATGAATCTACTAAGTTGTACATCTTGTTAGATTACAAAAACCAGCAAAGTATCGACTTGCTGCACTGAACCGTCGTCGTGGGAGAGAAACTCACTCCAAAAAAAGAACCAACTTATTTCGCATAGTGCAGTGTTCGGAAATGAAGGTCTTTGTTTTCTCACCAAACTATGTTAGAAACGAAACGAATCTACTAAGTTGTACATATTTTTACATCACACAATCAAGGAAAGTATCAACTTCCTGCACTCAACCTTCTTCGTGGGAAAGCAACTCATTCCAAGAACGGAACTAGCTTATTTCACACAGTACAGTGTTCGGACATGAAGAACTTTGTTTTCTAAGGAAACTACTTTAGAAATGAAACGAATCTAGTAAGTCGTACACCTTGTTACACTACAAAACCAGGAAAGTATCAAGTTGTTGCACTCAACCGTCTACGTGAGAAAGCAACTCATTCCAAGGACAGAACTAGCTTATTACACAGTACTGTGTTTGGCAATGAAGACCTTTGTTTTCTAAGCAAACTACTTTATAGATGAAACAAATCTACTACGTTGTACATCTTGTCAGATTACACAAACCAGGAAAGTATCAACTTGCTGCACTCAACCGTATTCATAGTAAAGCAACTCATTCCGAGAATAGAACTAGCTTATTCGACACTGTACATTTTTCGGCAGTGAAGATCTTTGTTTTCTCAGTAAACTGCTTTAGAAATGAAACGAATCTACTAAGTTGTACTTCTTGTTAGATTACACAAACCAGGATAGTATCAACTTGCTGAACTCAACCATCTTAGTGGGAAAGCAACTGATTCTGAGAACAGAACTAGCTTATTTCACACAATACCGTTTTCGGCAATGAAGATCTTTGTTTTCTAAGCAAACTATTTTAGAAATGAAACGAATCTACTAAGTTGTACATCTTCTTAGATTACACAAACCAGGAAAGTATCAACTTGCTGTTCTCAACTGTGTCCGTAGTAAAGCAAATAATTCCGAGAACAGAACTGACATATTTCACACAGTACAGTTTTCAGCAATGAAGATCTTTGTTTTTTAAGGAAACTACTTCAGAAATGAAACGAATCTACTAAGTTGTACATCTTGTTATATAACACAAACCAGGACATTTTGATCTTGCTGCACTCAATGGTCTTCGGAGGAAAGCAACTCATTCCTAGAAACAGAATTAGCTTATTTCACACAGTATAGTGTTCAGAAATGAAGATCATGTTTTTCTAAGCAAACTACTTCAGAAATAAAACGAATCTACTAAGTTGTACATCTTTTTAGATTACAAAAACCAGGAAAGTATCAACTTGCTGCACTCAACCGTCTTCATGGGAAAGCAAGTCATTCAGAGAACAGAACTAGCTTATTTCACACTGTACAGTGTTTGGAAAGAAGATCTTTGTTTTCTCAGCAAACTACTTTAGAAATGAAATGGATCTACTAAGTTGTACATCTTGGTAGATTATACAAACCAGGAAAGTATCAACTTCCCGGACTCAACCATCTTCAGGAGAAAGCAACACATTCCAAGAACAGAACTAGCTTATCTCACACAGTACAGCATTCGGCAATGAAGACTTTTGTTTTCTAAGCAAACTAGTGTAGATATTATTTGAATATACTAAGATGTATATCTTGATAGATTACACAAATCAGTAAAGTATCAACTAGCTGCACTCAACAGTCTTTGTAGTAAAGCAACTCATTCTGAGAATAGAACAAGCTTATTGCAGGCAGTATACTTTTGGGCAATGAAGTTCTTTGTTTTCTAAGCAAACTTCGTTAGTAATGAAACGAATTGACTAAGTTGTACATCTTCTATGATTACACAAACCAGGAAAGTATCAACTTGCTGCACTCAACCGTCTTTGTGGAAAAGCAACTCATTCCGAGAACAGAACTACCTTATTCCACAAAGTACAGTGTTTGGCAATGAAGATCTTTGTTTTCTAAGCAAACTACTTTAGAAATGAAACGAATCTACTAAGTTGTGCATCTTGTTACATTACAAAAACCAGGAAACTATCAATTTCCTGTACTCAACATTCTTTGTGGGAAAGCAACTCATTCCAAGACAGAACTAGCTTATTTCACAGAGTACAGTGTTCAGCAATTGTTGCAGACAGCTTCAGGTTGGCTGAGATGAATTTCCAGACCGGGCACAGTTATGGAGGAAGGGATATTATTTATTGAAGCTTACAGATCCAGGGGAAGTTCCATAAAGTCAGGAGAAGCAGCCTGCTCTTCACAAGGCCGAGCAGAGAGAGCAAAAGCCAACCAGCCACAACAGCACATAGAGCAAAACTACAGCCAAAAGGTCACACAGCACACTTCAGGAACTCCTGCTAGGCACATTTGCATATCTTTACAATGGAATCTCAAACCATCACCACACCTTAAAACCGGCCCCCAGTGACATTGCCTCTAGGAAGGTGATTGCAGATGCAAACTATAAAGTAAAACACTGAATATATTGGGGGACATATATTCAAACTACCACAGCAATGAATGTCTTTGTTTTCAAAGCAAACTAATTTAGAAATGAAACGAATCTAGTAAGTTGTATATCTTGTTAGATTACAAAACCAGTAAAGTTTGATCTTGCTGCAATCAACCGTCTTCGTAGGAACTCAACTCATTCCAACAACAGAACTTGCATATTACACACTGTAAAGTGTTCACAAATGAATATCTTTGTTTTCTAAGCAAACTACTTTAGAAATGAAACGAATCTACTAAGTTGTACATCTTTTCAGATTACACAAACCAGGAAAGTTTGATCTTGCTGCACTCAACCCTCTCCATATGAAAGCAACTCATTCCCAGAACAGAACTAGCTTATTTCATGCTGTACAGTGTTCACCAATAAAGATCTTTGTTTTCTAAGCAAACTACTTTAGAAATGAAACCAATCTAATAAGTTGTACATCTTTTAAGATTACACAAACTAGGAAAGTATCAACTTGCTGCACTAAACCGTCTTCATAGAAAAGCAACTCATTCCGAGAACAGAATTAACTTATTTCACACAGTACAGTTTTCGGCAATGAAGATCTTTGTTTTTTAACCAAACTACTTCAGAAATGAAATGAATCTACTAAGTTGTACATCTTCATAGATGACACAAACCAGGAAAGTATCAACTTCCCACATTCAACCGTCTGGGTAGTAAAGCAACTCATTTCAGAGAACAGAACAAGCTTATTTCACACAGTAGTGTTTTTGGCAATGAAGACCTTTGTTATCTAAGTAAACTACTTTAGAAATGAAAAGAATCAACTAAGTTGTGTATCTTGTTAGAATACACAAACCAGGAAAGTTTCAACTTGCTCTACTCAACCGTCTTCGTGGGAAAACAACTCATTCTGAGAACAGAATTAGGTTATTTCACAAAGTACAGTGTTAGGCAATGAAGAGCTTTGTTTTCTCAGCCAACTACTTTAGAAATGAAACGAATCTCCTAAGCTGTATATCTTGTCAGATTACACAGTCCAAGACAGTATCAACTTCCTTCACTCAAGCATCTTCGTGGGAAAGCAACTCATTCCGAGAACAGAACTAGCTTATTTCACAAAGTATAGTGTTCGGCAATGAAGACCTTTGTTTGCTTAGCAAAACTACCTTAGAAATGAAAGGAATCTACTAAGTTGTATATCTTTTTAGATTACAGAAAGCAGGAAAGTATCAACTTCCCTCACTCAACCATCTTCATGGAAAAGCAACTCATTCCTAGTACAGAACTAGCTTATTTCGCACAGTACAGTGTTTGGCAAAGAAGGCCTTTGTTTTCTAAGCAAACTACTTTAGAAATGAATTGAATCTACTAAGATGTACATCTTGACAGATTACACAAATCAGTAAAGTATCAACTTGTTGCACTCAACATTTTTCATAGCAAAACAACTCATTCCGAGAATAGAACAAGCTTATTTAACACAGTATACTTTTCAATAATGAAGATCTTTGTTTTCTAAGTGAACGACCTTTTTTCAGTAAAGTGTTTGGCAAGGAAGATCTTTGTTTTTTATGGAAACTACTTTAGTAATGAAACGAATCTACTAAGTTGTACATCTTGTTAGATTACACAATCCAGGAAAGTATCAACTTCTTGCACTCAACCATCTTCGTGGGAAAGCAAGTCATTCCGAGAACAGAACTAGCTTATTTCACACACTACAGTTTTCGGCAATGAAGACCTTTCTTTTCTAAGCAAACTACTTTAGGAATGAAACGAATCTACTAAGTTGTACATCTTGGTAGATTACACAAACCATCAACGTTTGATCTTGCTGCACTCAGCCTCTTTGTAGGAAAGCATCTCATTCTGAGAACAAAACTAGCTTATTTCACACCATACAGTGTTCGGCAATGAAGATCTTTGTTTTCAAAGCAAACTACCTTAGCAATGACACAAATGTCCTAAGTTACATATCTTGTTAGATTACACAAACCAAGAAAGTATCAACTAGCTGCACTCAACCATCTTTGTAGTAAAGCAACTCATTCCTAGAACAGAACTAGCTTATTTCACACTGTACAGTTTTCAGCAATGAAGATCTTTGTTTTCTAATCAAACTACTTTAGAAATGAAACGAATCTACTAATTTGTACATCTTGTTAGATTACACAAACCACGAAAGTATCAACTTGCTGCACTCAACCGCCTCAATGGGAAAGCAACTCATTCGGAGCAAAGAACTACCTTATTTCACAAAGTACGGTGTTCGGCAATGAAGATCTTTATTTTCTAAGAAAACTACTTTAGAAATGCAACAAATCTACTAAGTTGTACATCTTGTTATATTACACAAACCAGGAAAGTATCAACTTCATCCACTCAACAATCTTTGTGGAAAAACAAGTCATTCTGAGAACAGAACTAGCTTATTTCACAGAGTACAGTGTTCTGCAATGAATATCTTTGTTTTACAAGCAAACTACTTTAGAAATTAAATGAATGTACTAAGTTGTACATCCTGTTAGATTACACAAACCAGGAAAGTATCAACTTCCTGCACTGAACTGTCTTCGTGGGAAGGCCACTCATTCTGAGAACAGAACTAGCTTATTACACAGTACAGTGTTTGGCAATGAAGACCTTTGTTTTCTATGCAAACTACTTTATAAATGAAACGAATCTACTAAGTTGTACATCTTCTAGGTTACACAAACCAGGAAAGTTTGATCTTGCTGTACTCCACAGTCTTCGTAGGAAAGCAACTCATTCTGAGAACATAACTAGCTTATTTCACACTGTACAGTGTTTGGCAATGAAGATCTTCGTTTTCTAAAAAACTACTTTAGAAATGAAATGATTCTACTAAGTTGTACATCTTGTTAGATTACACAAACCAGAAAAGTATCAACTTGCTGCACTGAACCTTCTTCATCGGAAAGCAACTCACTCTGAGAACAGAACTAGCTTATTTCACAAAGTACAGTGTTCGGCAATGAAGATCTTTGTTTTCTCAGCAAACTACTTTAGAAAGGAAACGAATCTACTAAGTTGTACATACTTTTACATTACACAATCAGGGAAATTATCAACTTCCTGCACTGAACATTCTTTGTTGGAAAGCAACTCATTTTAAGAACGGAACTAACTTATTTTATACTGTACAGTTCTTGGCACTGAAGACATTTCCTTTCTAAGGAATCTACTAGTTGTACATCTTGTTAGATTACACAAACCAGGAAAATTTGACCTTGCTGCATTCAACCGACTTAGTAGGAACGCATTTCATTCCATGAACTGAACTACCTTATTTCCCACAGTCCAGTGTTCGGCAATGAAGATCTTTGTTTTCTAAGCAAAATAATTTAGAAATGAAACGAATCTACTAAGTTGTACATCGTGTTAGATTACACAAACCAGGAAAGTATCAACTTGCTGCACTGAACCGTCATCCTGGGAAAGCAACTCATTCTGAGAACAGAACTAGCTTATTACAGAGTACAATGTTTCTCAATGAAGACCTTTTTTTTCTAAGAAAAGTACTTTATAAATTGAACGAATCTACTAAGATGTACATCTTGTTAAATTACACATACCAGGAAAATATGAAGTTCCCACACTCAACCATCTTCATATGTAAGCAAGTCATTACGGAAACAGAACTAGCTTATTTCACACAGTATAGTTTTTGGCTATGAAGGTCTTTGTTTTTTAAGCAAACTACTTTAGAAATGAAAGGAATCTAGTGATGTGTACATCTTGTAGGATTACACAAACCAGGAAAGTATCAACTTGCTGCACTCAACCGTCTTCGTGGGAAAGCAACTCATTCCAAGAACAGAAGTAGCTTATTTCTCACTGTACGGTTTTTGGCGATGAAGATCTTTGTTTTCTAAGGAAACTACTTTAGAAATGATATTAATCTACTAAGTTGTACATCTTGTTGGATTATACAATCCAGGAAAGTATCAAACTCTGCACTCAACCATCTTCATGGGAAAGCAGCTCATTCCAAGAATAGAACTAGCTTATTTCACAAAGTACAGTGTTCGGCAAAGAAGATCTTTGTTTTCTAAACAAACTTCTTTAGAAATGAAATGAATCTACTAAGTTGTACATCTTGTTAGATTACACACCCAGGAAAGTGTCAACTTGCTGCACTCAAACGTCTTTGTGGGAAAGCAACTCATTCTAAGAACAGAACTAGCTTATTTCAGAAAGTACATTGTACGGCAATGAAGACCTTTGTTTTCTAAGGAAACTACTTTAGAAATGAAACGAATCTACTAAACTGTATAACTTGTTAGATTACACAATCCAGGAAAGTATCAACCTCCTATACTCAACAATCTTCGTGGGAAAGTAACGCATTCCGAAAATAGAACTAGCATATTTCACACTGTACACTATTCAGCAATGAAGATCTTTTCTTTCTAAGCAAACTACTTTAGAAATGAAACGAATCTACTAAGTTGTACATCGTGGCAGATTACACAAACCAGGGAAGTTTGATCTTGCTGCACTCAACCCTCTCCATAGTATAGAAACTCATTCCGAGAACAGAACTAGCTTATTTCACACTGTACGTTTTTCGGCAATGAAGGTCTTTGTTTTCTAAGGAAACTACTTTAGAAATGAAAATAATCTACTGAATTGTACATCTTGTTAGATTACACAATCCAAGAAAGTATCAACTTCTGCACTCAACCATGTTTGTGGGAAAGCAGCTCATTCCGAGCATAGAACTAGCTTATTTCACAAAGTACAGTGTTTGGAAAAGAAGATCTTTGTTTTCTAAGCAAACTACTTTAGAAATGAAACGAATCTACTAAGCTGTATATCTTGTTTAGATTTCACAATCCAGGAAAGTATCAAATTCCTACACTCAACAGTCTTCGTGGGAAAGCAATACATTACTAAAACAGAACTAGCATATTTCACACTGTACACTGTTCAGCAATGAAGATCTTTGTTTTCTAAGCAAAATACTTTGGAAATGAAACGAATCTACTAAGTTGTACATTTTGTTAGATTACACAATCAAGGAAAGTATCAACTTGCTGCACTCAACCGTCTTCTTGGAAAGCAACTCACTCCCAGAAGAGATCTAGCTTATTTCACAAAGTACAATATTCAGAAATGAAGATCTTTGTTTTCTAAACAAACTACTTTGGAATGTACTAAGCTGTACATCTTCTTACATTACACAATCCAGGAAAGTATCAACTTCCTGCACTCAACAATCTTCGTGGGAAAGTAACTCATTCCGAGAACAGAAGGACCTTATTTCACACAGTACAGTGTTAGGCAATGAAGACCTTTGTTTTCTAAGCAAACTACTTTAGAAATGAAACGAAACTACTAAGTTTTACATCTTTTAATGTTACACAAACCAGGAAAGTATCACCTTCCCGCACTCAACCATCTTCATGGGAAAGCAACTCATTCCGAGAACAGAACTAGCTTATTTCACATAGTACAGTGTTCAGCAATGAAGACCTTTGTTTTCTAAGATAACTACCTTAGAAATGAAACGAATCTATTAAGATGTTCATCGTTATATATTACAAAAACTAGTAAAGTATCAACTTTCTGCACCCGTCTTCATAGTAAAGCAACTCATTCTGAGAACAGAACTTGTTTATTTCACGCAGTATATTTTTCCTCAATGAAGATCTTTGTTTTCTAAGCAAACTACTTTAGAAGTGAAACAAATCTACTAAGTTGTACATCTTGTTAGATTACAGAAACCAGGAAAATATCATCTTGCTGCACTCAACCGTGTTCGTAGTAAAGCAACTCATTCCAAGAATGGAACTATCTTATTTCACACAGTATAGTGTTCAGCAATGAAGACCTTTGTTTTATAAGCAAACTACTTTAGAAATGAAACGAATCTACTAAGCTGTAAATCTTGTTAGATTACACAATACAGGAAAGTATCAAGTTCCTGCACTCATCCGACTTCGTGGGAAAGCAACTCATTCTGAGAACAGAACTATCTTATTTCACACACTACAATGTTCGGCAAAGAAGACCTTTGTTTTCTAAGCAAACTACTTTATAAATGCAACGAATCTACTAAGTTGTACATCTTCTTAGCTTACACAAACGATGGAAGTTACAACTTCCTGAACTCAACCGTGTTCATATAAAGCAAATCATTCCGAGAACAGAATTAGCTTATTTCACACTGTACAGTGTTCAGGATTGAAGACCATTATTTTCTAAGCAAACTACTTTAGAAATGAAACGATTCTAATAAGTTGTACATCTTGATAGATTACAGAAAGGAGGAAAGTATCAACTTCCTGCACTCAACAATCTTCATGGGAAAGCAACTAATTCCGAGAACAGAAGTCGGTTATTTCACACAGTACAGTGTTCAGCAATGAAGAGCTTTATTTTCTATGCAAACTACTTTAGAAATTAAACAGATCTACTAAGATGTATATCTTGAAAGATTACACAAACCAGGAAATTATCAACTTGCTGCACTCACCCGTCTTCGTGAGAAAGCAACTCATTCCGAGAACAGAACTAGCTTATATCACACAGTACATTGTTCGGCAAAGAAGATCTTTGTCTTCTAAGCAAACTACGTTAGAAATGAAACGAATCTACTAAGTTGTACATCTAATTAAATTAAACAAACCAGGAACGTTTGATCTTGCTGCATTCAATAGTCTTTGTAGGAGAGCATGTCATTCCAAGAACATCACTAGCTTATTTCACACAGTACACTGTTCGACAATGAAGATCTTTGTTTTCTCAGCAAACTACTTTACATATGAAAAGTATCTACTAAGTTGTACATCTTGTTAGATGTACTTTAGAAATGAAACAAATCTAGTAAGTTGTACATGCTTTTACATTACACAACCTACAAACTTTCCACTTGCTGCACTCAGCCATCTTCGTAGGAAAGCAACTCATTCCGAGAACAGAACTAGCTTATTTCACACAATACAGTTTTCGGCAATGAAGATCTTTGTATCCTAAGTAAACTACTTTAGAAATGAAGCGAATCTGCTAAGTTGTACATCTTCTTAGATTACACAAGCCAGGAAAATATCAACTTGCTGCACTCAACCGTCTTTGTAGTAAAGCAACTTATTCCAAGAACAGAAGTAGCATATTTCCCACACTACAGTGTTTGGCAATGAAGATCTTTTTTTTCTAAGCAAACTTCTTTAGAAATGAAGCGAATCTACTAACTTGTACATCTTATTAGTTTACACAAAACAGGAAAGTTTAATCTTTCTGCACTCAACCGTCTTTGTAGGAAAGTATCTCAATCCGAGAACAGAACTAGCTTATTTCACACTGTACAGTGTTTGGCAATGAAGATCTTTGTTTTCTAAGCCATCTACTTTAGAAAAGAAACCAGTGTACTAAGGTGTACATCTTGTTACATTACAGAATCCAGGAAAGTATCAACTTCCTGCACTCAACCATCTTGTGGGAAAGCAACTCATTCTGAGAACAGAAGTAGCTTATTTCACAATGTACAGATTTCAGCAATGAAGATCTTTGATTTCAAAGCAAACTACTTTAGAAGTGAAACGAATCTACCAAGTTGTATATCTTGTTTGATTACACAATCCAGTAAAGTTTCAACTTGCTGCACTCAACCATCTTTATAGGAAAGCAACTAATTCCGTGAACAGAACTAGCTTCTTTCACACAGTACAGTGATCGGCAATGAAGAACTTTGTTTTCTAAGGAAACTACTTTAGAAATGAAATGAATCTACTAAGTTGTACATCTTGTTAGATTATGCAATTCAGGAAAGTATCAACTTGCTGCACTCAACCGTCTTCGTAGGAAATCAACTCATTCTGAGAACAGAACTAGCTTATTTCACACAGTACAGTGATCTGCAATGAAGACCTTTGTTTTCTAAGGAAACTAATTTAGAAACGAAACGAATCTAATTCGTAGATTACACAAACCAGGAAAGTATCAACTTGCTGCACTCAACCGTCTTTGTAGGAAATCAACTCATTCCGAGAACAGAACTAGCTTATTTCACACAGTACAGTGATCTGCAATGAAGACCTTTGTTTTCTAAGGAAACTACTTTAGAAACGAAACGAATCTAAGTAGTAGATTACACAAACCAGGAAAGTTTCAACTTTCTGCACTCAACCGTCTTCGTAGTAAAGCAACTCATTCCGAGAACAGAAGTAGCTTATTTCAAAGGGTACAGTGTCGACATTGATGATCTTTGTTTTCTAAGCAAACTACTTTAGAAATTAAGGAAAGTTTGACCTTGCTACACTCAACCATCTTCATAGGAAACCATCTCATTCCGAGAACGAATCTACTACGTTGTACATCTTGTTAGATTACACAAACCAGGAAAGTATCAACTTGCTGCACTCAACCGTCTTCATAGGAAAGCATCTCATTCCAAGAAGAGATCGAGCTTATTTCTCAAAGTACACTGTTCGATAATGAAGATCTTTGTTTTCTAAGCAAACTACTTTAGAAATGAAAAGAATATACTAATTTGTATATCTTTTTAGATTACACAGTCCAGGAAAGTTTCAACTTGCTACACTCAACCGTATTTGTAGGAAAGCAACTCATTCTGAGAACAGAACTAGCTTATTTCACTCAGTACAGTTTTCGGCAATGAAGATGTTTATTTTCTAAGCAAACTACTTTAGATATGAAACGGATCTACTAAGTTGTACATCTTGTTAGATTACACAAACCGAGAAAGTATGATCTTGCTGCAATCAACCGTCTTCGTAGGTAAGCATCTCATTCCAAGAACAGAACTAACTTATTTCACACAGTACAGTGTTTGTCAATGAAGATCTTTGTTTTCTAAGCAAACTACTTTAGAAATGAAATGAAACTACTAAGTTGTACATCTTGTTAGATTAAACAAACCAGGAAACAAACCAGGAAAGTCTTCGTGGGAAAGCAACTCATTCCGAGAACAGAACTAGCTTATTTCACACAATACAGTGATTGTCAATGAAGACTTGTGTTTTCTAAGGAAACTGCTTTAGAAATGAAATGAATCTAAGTTTTACATCTTCGTAGATTACAAAAACCAGGAAAGAGTCAACTAGGTGCACTCGACCGTCTTTGCAGTAAAGGAACTCATTCCGCGAACACAATTAGCTTATTTCACAAGGTACAGCATTCGGAAATGAAGATCTTTGTTTCTGAGGAAACTACTTTAGAAATTATGCGAATCTACTAAGTTGTACATCTTGTTAGACTAAACAAACCAGGAAGGTATCAACTTGCTGCACTCAATGTTCTTCATGGAAAAGCAACTCATTCCGAAAAAAAAAAATACTAGCTTATTTCACAGAGTACAGCATTCGGCAATGAAGACCTTTGTTTTCTGAGCAAACTACTTTAGATATGAAATGAATCTACTAAATTGTACATCTTGTTGGATTACACAAACCAGGAAAGGTTGATCTTGCTGCACTCAACCGTCTTCATAGGAAAGCACTCATTCCGAGAACAGGACTAGCTTATTTCTCACAGTACAGTGTTCGACAATGAAGTCCTTTGTTTTCTAAGGAAACGACTTCAGAAATGAAACGAATCAACTAAGTTGTACATCCTGTTAGATTACACAACCAGGAAAGTATCAACTTGCTGCACTCAACTGTGTGCGTAGCAAAGAAACTCATCCTGAGAAAAGAACTAACTTATATCACACACTACATTTTTCTGCAATGAAGATCTTGTTTTCTACGCAAACTACTTTAGAAAAGAATTGAATCTACTAAGTTGTAGATCTTCTTAGAGGACAAAATGAGGAAAGTATCAATTTGCTGCACTCAACCGTCTTCGTGGGAAAGCAACTCATTCTGAGAACAGAAGTAGCTTATTTCACATAGCACAGTGTTCGGCAATGAAGATCTTTGTTTTCTAAGCAAACTACTTTAGAAATGAAGCGATTCTACTAAGTTGTACATCTTGTTAGATTACACAAAAAAATGAACGTTTGATCTTGCTGCACTCAGCCGTCTTTGTAGGAAAGTATCTCATTCCGAGAACAAAACTAGCTTATTTCACACTGTACAGTGTTCGGAAATGAAGATCTTTTTTTTCTAAGCAAACTGCTTTAGGAATGAAACGAATGTACTAAGTTGTACATCTTGTTAGATTACACAAACCAGGAATGTATCAACTTGTTTCACTCAACCGACTTCGTGGGATAGCAACTCATTCAGAGAACAGAACTACCTTATTTCACAAAGTACAGTATTCGGCAATGAAGATCTTTGTTTTCTAAGCAAACTACTTTAGCAATGAAACAAATGTCCTAAGTTGTACGTCTTGTTAGATTACACAAACCAGGAAAGTATCAACTTCCTACACTCAACTGTCTTTTTAGTAAAGCAACTCATTCCGAGAACAGAACTAGCTTATTTCACACAGTACAGTTTTCGGCAATGAAGATCTTTGTTTTCTAAGCAAACTACTTTAGAAATGAAACGAATCTACTAAGTTGTACATATTGTTAGATTACACAAACAAGGAAAGTATCAGCTTGTGGCACTCCACCGTCTTTGTAGGAAAGCAACTCATTCCGAGAACAGAACTAGCTTATTTGACAAAGTACAATTTTTGGCAACGAAGATCTTTGTTTTCTGAGCAAACTACTGTAGAAATGAAACGAATCTACTAAGTTGTACATCTTGTTAGATTACACAATCCAGGAAAGTATCAACTTCCTGCACTCAAACTTCTTTGGGGGAAAGCAACTCATTCCAAGAACAGAACTAGCTTTTTTCACACAGTACAGTATTCGGCAATGAAGATCTTTATTTTCTAAGCAAACTACTTTAGATGTGAAAGGAATCTACTAAGTTGTACATCTTGTTAGATTACACAAACCAAGAAAGGTGATCTTTCTGCACTCAACCGTCTAAGTAGGAAAGCATCTCATTCCACGAATAGAACTAGATTTTTTCACATAGTACATTATTCGGCAATTAAGATCTTTGTTTTGTAAGCAAACTACTTAAGCAATAAAAGGAATATACTAAGTTGTACATCTTGAAAGATTACACAAACCAGGAAAGTATGAACTTGTTGCACTAAACCGTCTTCGTGGGAATGCAACTCATTCCGAGAATAGAACTAGCTTATTTCACAAAGTACAGTGTTTGGCAATGAAGACCTTTGTTTTCTAAGCAAACTACTTTGGAAATGAAACAAATCTACTAAGTGGTACATCTTGTTATATTACACAAACCAGGAAAGATGATCTTTCTGCACTCAACCATCTTCATAGGAAAGCATCTCATTGCACAAATAGAACTAGATTGTATCACATAGTACATTGTTTGGTAATGAAGATCTTTGTTTTCTAAATTAACTACTTTAGAAATGAAGTGAATCTACTAAGTTGTACATCTTGTTAGATTGCACAAACCAGGAAAGTATCAACTTGCTTCACTCAACCGTCCTCGTGGGAAACCAACTCATTCCCAGAACAGAACTAGCTTATTTCACAAAGCACAGTGTTCGGCAATGAAGATCTTTGTTTTCTAAGCAAAATACTTTAGAAATAAAACGAATATACTAAGTTGTACATCTTGTTAGATTGCACAAACCAGGAAGGGTTGATCTTGCTGCAATCAACCGTCATTACACAAACGAGGAAAGTTTGATCTTGATGCACTCAACCTTCTTGTTGGGACTGCAACTCATTCCGAGATCAGAACTAGCTTATTACACAGTACAGTGTTTGGCAATGAAGACCCTTGTTTTCTAAGCAAAGTACTTTATAAATAAACGAATCTACTAGGTTGTGCATCTTGATAGATTACACAAACCAGGAAAGGATCAACTTGAGGCACTCAACAGTCTTCATGGTAAAGCAACTCATTCCGAGAACAGAACTAACTTATTTCAGAAAGTACAGTGTTTGGAAAAGAAGGCCTTTGTTTTCTCCGCAAACTACTTTAGAAAAGAAATGAATCTACAAAGTTGTACTTCTTGTTAGCTTACACAATCCTGGAAAGTATCAACTTCCTGCAGTCAACCTTCTTTGTGGGAAAGCAACTCATTCCAAGAACAGAACTAGCTTATTTCAAACAGTACAGTGTTTGGCAGTTAAGACCTTTGTTTTCTAAGCCAACTACTTTAGAAATGAAAAGAATCTACTAAGTTATACATCTTGTTAGATTACACATACCTGGAAAGTACCAACTTGCTATACTCAACCATCTTCGTTGTAAAGCAAATCATTCCCAAAACAGAACTAGCTTACTACACACAGTACAGTTTTCAGCAAGGAAGATCTTTATTTTTTTGAAGCAAACTACTTTGGAAGTGAAACGAATATACTAAGTTGTACAACTTATAAGATTACCCAATCCAGGAAAGTTTCAACTTGCTGCACTCAACCGTCTTCGTAGGAAAGCAACTCATTCCGAGAACCAAACCACCTTATTTCACACGGTACAGTGTTCAGAAATGAAGATCTTTGCTTTCTAAGCAAACTACTTTACAAATGAAAAGAATCTACTAAGTTTTAAATCTTTTTAGATTACACAAACCAGGAAAGACCTTTCTTTTCTAAGCAAACGGCTTTAGAAATGATAAGAATCTACTAAGACGTACATTTTGATAGATTACACAAACCAGTGAAGAATCAACTTGCTGCACTAAACGATCTTTGTAGTAAAGCAACTCATTCTGAGAACACAACTAGCTTATTTTGCACACTATAGTTTTCAGCAATGCAGATCTTTGTTTTCTAAGCAAACTACTTTAGAAATGAAATGAGTCTACTAAGTTGTCCATCTTGTCAGATTACACAAACCAGGAAAGTTTGATCTTGCTGACCTCAACCGTCCTCATAGGAAAACATCTTATTCTGAGAAAGAATTACCTTATTTCACACTGTACAGTGTTTGGAAATGATGATCTTTGTTTTTTAAGCAAACTACATTAGTAATGAAATGAATCGACTAAGTTGAACATCTTCTTAGATTACACAAACCAGGAAAGTATCAACTTGCTGCACTCAACCGTCTTCTTTGCAAAGAAACTCATTCCAAGACCATAACTACCTTATTAGACAAAGTATAGTGTTCGGCAATGAAGATCTTCGTTTTCTAAGCAAACTCATTTAGAA